>OX421497.1:9100419-9170419 GCA_949126835.1 Anisus vortex
TCATCATTGCCTGTTTCAGCCCACACCTGGGGCATAGGGCACACAATTGAGTTCAACGTGCATCTAGGTCTTGGGTGAGTGTCTCTAGCTTAGACGTATACAACCTTTTAATAGTAGTGTACCAAAGTAAGATTTCTAATTCATTCAGCGTACCAACAGCCTGTAAGTCAACCTACTCTACTATATTGTTTTAGTATTTTCTAAGGGACAATTTATATGACGTCGTTGCATGACCAAGTCCAAAAGAAAAGTCGCCTTAGAAGTCATGGAGAAATAAACATAAACTTTAAGATTTCGCTGTAATAAAAAAATGTGCATTCACATATGGCTTCCAGAATCGTATACCTGAGAATCGGATAATAATAATAATAATAACAATGGTGCTTGTACAGCGCATATCCCGTTGATGACAGTTCTATGGATACGCCTTTAGGCCTAAACCAGATTTAGTCTAGAATCTGGAGCCATGAGTCTTATAAGACCCTACAATAAGATGTGAAAGCAAATGTCCCACAATTTGAAAGTCTTGCCTTTGTGTAGAAAACTACACTTTGAGAGCTTCAGTGAGCCTCTGAAAAAGCTAATCTATCTTCATTGTATCTTGATCTGAATATGCCTTTTTATGCCTTATTTTAAGTTTAAGGTTCCTGTTGTACGATCCAAATTTTCACATCAATCGTAAATGTCCAACAATTGTAATATCATTTATAGCATTCACTTCCAGCAACTGCTAGTAAACATACTCAAAATTCCATCCCTTTTTTTTTGTTTTCAAACAGAGAATAGTTTAATTATTACTCTCTACTTATTTTTGCAATTTACCAGCGAATTAAGACATTGGTGCTAAATAATTAAATAGACTGGGTAGTTAATGTGATGTTTAGAATTGTACATATAATTGTTTTAGTCACATAACATTTATATATATTTAAACTGTCTTTTGATAATGTGATCACATTTTTAGTTATAATCTGTATGCTTTTCATTATTTTATATATAAAAGAGAAACATTAGAGATATTTTTGCAAGGTAAACATGTTAGTTATCTCCCTTAAATTAAAGTTTCAAAATCTGATTCTTGTGATTCCAACCAAGCTATGTTATGTAAACTAACTTATACTATTATTTTAATTATTATTTCTTTAACAATTTAACGTTATGGCATTCATTTAAAGATCTCATTAGAGGCAACAATTATTTTACGTTAAAAGTTTGTAAATAAACATTTCCTGCATTGTTTACGTTTATTTTATGAGTTTATATTATAGACATTGAATAATCATTAATAATTACAACAATTGCATTCATTATCATGCAATTATACAAGCATCCTATATTTATTTAACTAAAAAAACAAAGATATTTGTTCTACACATATTTATATTTATGCTTAATTAAAACAGCTGAGCATAAAAAATGGTTTGACTCTAACTAATATAAATCAACTAATGTGCCCCTTATCCTTAAATGACATTAGCTAATTGTTCAATGTCGAATACACATTTAGTCACTTCTTAGTTTTCAACTGTAAGCGAAGCTTTGTAGGCTTAAAACAGCTTTGTTGTAAGATAAACATTGTTCACATATTATGTGAGTTAAACCAAAGAGCTGAAAGCAGAGCCAATATCTAGCAGTTGAAAATAGCAGATGACGTTCACAAGCAGCTTCCTTTTAAAAAAATTCCGCAAACGGGCAGTAGTAAGATCAAGAAGTCATGCTTGATGAGGTATGAAAACAAATCGTAGAATTTGAAAGTCTCGCCTTTGCTTAGACAAGTCCACTTTGAGTGCTTCAATGTAGGGGCCGACCGAAATTCGATTTAGGTTTCAGTTTCGTCGCAGAAAGTAAGGTGAATTTTTGGTGTATTTTCGGTTTCGGATGATGCCAAAAAGATAGCTTTCGGTTTGCTAACGGTTCCGGCAGATACGGATATTGACTTTAGGTCATCAACCAAATATTAATAGGCCTATCTATTTTAACTTTCAAAATTCAGACTGCAACGTTAGTGATGCATCTATTACTTTTGGATTATTTCATTAGTTAAACTGTTGCGAATTAAACTGTGTGAAGTAGAAAATTAAAGTTAATAATTATCGGATTTTTAATCACCCGAATGTCGAAAAATGAAGTGTGGGACTACTGTGCAGTCTTTTTTTGTGTGTGTGTGTGGCAATTTCGGTTTATCTTTCAGTTTTCGTTTTGGCCGATGGTGTGGTTAAACTTTCGGTTCAATTTATAACTATCTGTATTCTGTTTGGTTTCGTTTTCGTTCAAAACAAAAAATTTGATTTCGGTCGTTCTCTACTTCAATGTTCTTGTGAAAAAAAACTCATCTATCTTTAATGTATATTGATCTTAATATGTCTTAAATAAACGAAGTACTTAAATGTTTTGAAATTGATTTCAAGTCAAGAAATTTCCAGTTTTAACGCAAATCTATTTCAGTTGGAAAATATTTCAAGAAGTGTTTGATCATGCCCTTGAAAATACAAGTTCAACTCATTTAAATGTGTCATTATTTTATTCAAGAAACACCAGATATAACAACCAGTCCTCTGTATTCAATACCAGACAATGTTGTTGTTTAAATCAAGAAATATTTTAATTGCTTACTGACAAGATACGAACACATTGAAGACTTTCCTCGTTTAAGCTAGTGAATAATATTTACTTAAATTTCTGTTAAAGAGAGTACATTGTTAATTGCCAGTGTGGCTTTAAGCAGAATTGATTGCCCTACAGTTTACCTCAGTTAGCGACTCTCAACACTTCCCAATCCTAAAATAAGCACGTTCCGCTATATAAGTTACAGATTAACCGTAAATTAACATCATTTAGAACTCTATTCGAAATGCATAGATCCAGACCCCTGATGAACGAAGGACGCAATCATCTACTTTATAGAAGGATCGCCTGTAGTCTATAATATATAAGATAAGATTAGTTGAAAGTCTACGTGTAATGGTGTTTATTGAAAGGTTATGAATATTATTTAAATATTTACTCAACAAAGTTTGCTAATACGGCTGAAAAATGACATTTCCAAACCCGAAGACACCCAAGCTGAACATTTTTAATGTAGTACACTTCTTTTTATTTCAAATCTTCGACCAAAGATTAATTTAAAAGCACTATTGACCAATGTATCTGTCTAGAGTTTAGAGTTTAGTTCTCTACATTTAGATTTGAACTTTTCACTTAACCAAATGATGTTATTAATATATATTTCTTTTTTTAAAATCGCAGACATCATATGAAATTACACCTAAAATTTAAAGGGGAAATAACTATAACAAGGAAATATAATATTACTAGCCTCCCTTGTCTGTATTTTGTTTTTAATTTATTGTAAATTGATAAAATAGCTTTGTTATTATTATTAACAGTTCTGTCTTTATTATATTGTTCGTGATTCTATAGCTCAGTTACAGTTAATTGAGCACTTTTAGAGGCCCAGAATTTTGAAACTTACTGTATGTGTTTGTTTTTTTGTTTTTTTAAATACGCTTACACTTTAAAAAAAATATTAAAAAACTAACTTCCATTAAATACTGGCATGACGACATTTTACCAACTGTAATATGAAACTAAAGATTTCCATTTGCATAGTAATATACGCCATTTTTTACAAATGTTTTAATTAACTCATTTTTTTTTAAGTCTAATATCACGACGCTGTCACATAATACCTCATAAATATATCATACGCACATTTAATAATAAAACACACGATTAAATTCAATGCTTGCTAATTATATTTTATTGTATATATGTAGAGAGAAAGAGAGAGATAGAGAAATATATATTTATAAACGGTAAATAAGGTTCCTTAAACAAATCAACAACTAGTGTAAAAATAAACTTAAGCCCGTCAAAAATGCCAGACAAGACATCTTCTCATTCTTCTTCTTTCACAGGAAAGCGCAAGCAAAGACGCAATAATCTTATGACTGTTTGTAGATGATAAGATAAGGTTATGTGAATTCGTGAAAAATTGCGCAAGATTTCTCTGAAAATCCAAAATAGAAATAAAACTATACAGGAGATACATTACAGAACAGCATGTCAAAATTATAAATCTCAACGGCCGAGAAAAAAATTACACAAATAAACAAAGAAGAATAAATTATCCGTAAACAGATGACATTTACAAATGACACTTGTCCATAAAGTGGCACAGCGTATGAGACATACTTGCCAGGCAGGCCGATAAAAAAGAGTGCAAGGACACGAATTATACAGTTTAACGATTTAAAACTCTTGTTATATAATTATGTAAGATTATGATTGTTATATGTGGGCAAAGGAATAGAACTGGTGCTTTACGCCAGGGGGCATAATCTGTTTTCTCGGCCAGCGATTCTCAGACTATAAAAGTGCATCAAAATTGTAGGTGTTATTTTTTCTTTAGGATTTTCTTTGTTTTTCTTTCTTCGACAACTTATGGGTAGACTTTGTAAATCGTCAGCTTCCGATTTCAACAACTTTGGCCTCTATTATGAAGTCAAACATTAAAAATGATTTAAAAAGCATCGTTTACGATAACCCTGTAATATATATATTTGTATAGCGATATATTTTAAATTGTTGTATATATATATGTATATATATATATATATATATATATATGTATATTTCTATACATTGTTCGGGCTATCGAACTTTCATTGTATAGATATTTTTACCTTCCTTATGTTATTTCCTTAACCCTCCCCGTACCGACCTACTTCTATCTATGATGCCTTCAGTTCCGCTATATACGCGCCAGGGACTGTAAGGGTTAACATCCTTTCTCGAAATTTCAAGACTCTTTTATTAAACATCAATATCATTTTTTTACATAGACATCCTAGATTCCAGACTTTATGAGCCGGAGGTGAAAGCTTTATATATATATATATTTAAATCTGGTGTCAGTACTTTTCGCGTACATTCTCCCTGTATACAATAGAAATATGGAGCACACGCTGTTTCGAGATTTGAGCAGAGAATAATTGTTTTTTTGGAAAGCACTAATTCAGCGGGTGTCTCTACAAAGTGGATATTTATTATTCGAATTGTAATGTTCATTCAGGTGGCATAATATGCTGTTTTATATTTTTTTTTGTTTTATAGACGAAGGTTGTCAAAAATTCTATATTGTGACGTCATTGCAAGAAAATTATGGTGGTAGTATTAGGTAAACGTTGTTTGTGCCAACTAGTGCAAACTGGCGTTTATTTTATGAACTTTTGATTTTATATTTTAAAACATTAGACGTTCTCACAGTTTTCCAAGAAAATGATTTTTTCTCTTAGAGATTTTTTAATATTCTTAGATAACAATTAAAATCGATAAGAATGTATCTTCTTTAAACCATTTTTCGTTTCCTCTCAGCAAATCCACTAATAAAAAAACCAAGAAGAAAAAAATGTAAGGAGACATGGTCTGTATCTTTTAATTAATGGCACATGTTGGAATCTCATCTTTTTCTTCTTCTTCAATGTACTGTGGAGACTCCGTTAGACCTGAGGAAAAAGTCCACAATCTCATTCGTTATTTCTAATAAATCGAAATGACGGTCACTATAAATCAAAGACTATAATAAGATGGACCGCTTGCTCTATTTATAGAGATGAATAGTTAGCTTGCGCACGCGTGTCCTCCGAATTGCACTCAACTCTTCCGGTGTAAATTAATATTATGAAGAATTGTACGCTGTATCGCAAGGTACAATCTATATTAACGGACGCCACAAGCTAGAAACCTAGTATTGTGTATTAAAAACTATAATGCCTAGGCAGCAATTATGCAATTCTTCGATTTTTTTCATGTTATACTCGACAAAGGGGCTAGCATTTTTGTAATTTACACCGGAAGACTTGAGTGCAAGTCTTATTTCTTATGCAAAAAAAAACTCATAAAATCTATCTTTCAATCCTGATGGAATGAATAACCTAAACAGGCTATTAAAACCAAACGCACTAAAAGTCCACTAAAATCCCCATGGAAATGAACAACTTGACTGAAACCCCCGATAAGCTTATGGCTTAAAAAAACTTGCAATAGACGAGGGTCTGTAACATTCTATAATGTTATAAGAAAAGATCAATACATAAAGCAACTGATCTATAAAAAAAAAGTGATTTAAATCTAAATCGCATTGTTCTTTGGGAAAATCCGATGGTTTGCACTGCACTCACTTCTAGTTCATTTTCATGCCAAAATATATCGCAGACCTTTGAAATGCAGAGCACATAGTATATTTTTTGATAATTCACAACTTTTCAAAACTATTGGCTGAACTATTGGGTAAGTAAAAGTGGTTTTGTTTTCATAGTACGCATAGATCCGACTATCTATCTGTAAAATTTTAAAAAATACTAATGAATCCAATTTAACTGTGTATATATCTTAGAAAATTTTCTATTATATTACAGACGATCTTTACTTTAATGTAAAAGTACAAAAGATTATTGCGTTCTTCTCTTAACAGTCGTTTGAGTCTAGTCTTGCATTTTAATAGGCATTTCTATCGATTTATTTATCCAACTTTTTTTTTTATTATCTCTCCCTAGCTACCAACTATATGAAGTTATATCTTATCTTATACATTACAGACGCTCCTTCTATAAAGAAGATTATTGCGTCCTACGCTCATCCCATGGTCCGAGTCTAGTCTTGCATTTTTATTAATGTTTTAAATGATGTTAAGTTACTGGTTTTCCTGGTTTGTTCAGGCAACCCATTCCATGCCCGAAGAAAGAAGAAAGAGTACTTATATGCATTTGTTCTCGCATTAGGGACAAGGAAAGTGTTAATAAGTATTGAAATAAACAAATGTCATTTATCAAAAGTCATAAGTTAACATCTATTTTTTTTCAATTAAAAATAAATAAATAATAATAACCTACTTGTCTTATTTGTGGGCACAGTGGCCTAGCGGAAGCGCCGTGATTTGTTCCCGGGTGTCTGGAGGGTGTCCCTGAGTCTACCCAGCTATGATAGGTACCTGACCTTAGTTGGGGTAAAGTAAAAGCGGTAGTGCATAGTGCTGGCCACACAATCACCTGGCATTCCGTGGACACAGAAAATGGTGAACGCTGCTTCACCGGCCCTACGGCTCAATATGGTCTGACGGGATACATTTTTCTTTTACTTGTCTTGAGTGTGTGTGTGTGTGTGTGTTGCAGAGGCGGCCACAACTTAATAGTCAGATGGGGCCCTTGGCACCACAAGATAACGAAATGATAATAAATAATAATAAATCTCTAACAATAAAATAAAAACTGTGTCCCTAATTGAAAAAAAAAACAAAACGTTAACAATCATCATTTCATCCTTCATCTACCAGAATCAAACTTCCGTAATCAATATCAACAGCTTTCCCCACAATATTAACAATAAATTTATTATGCACTAACATAATATTTAACACTTATCCAGTTTTAAACAAATAATTAAATAAGATGTCCACCTTTTTTAAGCACAGATACTTGCAGAAGGAAGCCGGACATTTTTTTCTATAGTGACAAACATTTAATTTAAACATTAAACACGTGAATATTTAACGAGGGGGGGGGGGAAACTACAGTGGGAGAGATGTTGCGGTAAGCATGTAAGTTAGTGTTGTGTGGGTCTTCGTGTGGGGTGACCGTGGGATTGGGTGTGCTGGTGTGAGTGTGATCAATTAACCCGTGAAAATTGTACCGCCATTGAATGAATTAATTTCCATCCTTACGTCACTCTCCTCCCCCCCTCCCCCCCCCCCCCGCCCCTCTGTACTGTAACAATTTTTTTTCACCTTAAAGCCTATTACCTATCCACCACCTTCCCTCTCCCCCTCCCTTCATAATGCGTGTGACAATACCGATAGTCGCCATTGTATTACCCCCCCTTCTTTTCGCGTGAGCCTGCGCGATCGGGGAGGTGCTGTTTTAGTTTTATAGTAGCGGGGGCAGAAAGAAAGAGAGAGAGAGGGATAGTAGAAAGAGAGAGTAAGGGAAAATGAGAGAGAGAGAGAGAGTGCGCGAGAAAAGAAGGGACAAGGGGAAAGAAGCTAAGAAGGGTGAGGGAACTTAGTAAGTGGCGATTGAAGAGATGAGCACAGAAAGAGAGAGAGAGAGAGAGAGAGAGACGGTGGATACGAGGTTGGTCTGTGTCCGTAGCGTGGGATAATTATCGCTGTTTGGATTGTGGTTCAGAACCAACGAGGAGAGGGATACGTAGATAACTCGCTTGTTTTTCACGTGTAGGACACAATGGTAAGGTAAGTGAGCGTTTTGCTGTTATCGTTATTGTCTACGTCAGTGTTCGCTCGGCGCGCGTAATTCCTACCGTTTCAAGATAAATACAACTTTGGAAAAAGGCGTAGCTGCTGATGAAGCAGAGAGAGTGTGTGTGTGTGTGTGTGTGTTTGTGTGTGTGTGTGTTGGGATGGAGAAAGGGAGGGTGAACTGCATGTCGTTACAGTTCTAGCTACATGTAGCCGCTGTGTCTCGCTGGCTAACATTACATTATAGCATAGGTTATCAACCTTTTTCGGCTCACCACCCCCTTTTAAAAAAATTTTCCGCGCACCGCCCGCATCCCAACTTTATTTTAGCGCCCACTCCCCGCCCCCTTCGGCCCATCTGGACTATAGTGTCCCTGAGTCTACCCAGCACTGATGAGTACCAGACATTAGTTGGGAGTTGGGGGTGAAGTAAAGGCGGCTGGGCGTTGTGCTGGCCACACAATCCCCTAGTATGCCGTGGCCACTGAAACTGGTGAACGCTGCTTACCCGGCCCCATGGATCAATTTGGTCCGACGGATACTTTACTAATTCTAAAGTCAACGACCGTCAAAAAATGCTTTTTCTCCAATAATAAAATATGGCGTCGTAAATAAAAAGAAACGCCAAAATCGAAAGTTGCCTGATTTTTCTTCATTTTCAATTATTATAATATTTTTTTCATATTTTCTTAAAGTATCAAGTTTACACAATTGATATTTTGTCATTTAATAAGCAATTTACACAAATAACAATATCTGCTGTTTTAGTTGACCAGTAGTACACGTGTCCTCATTGGTCACTGTGTTGTAAAGAAACTATGGCTTAAAAAATGTGTAATGCAAACAGGCGTAAAAGTAGGCTAAACGCCTTAGCTTTTTCGTCGCGGCCGAAGTGCAAGCGCGAAACTTTTTTTTTTTTTTTTTTTTTGGGGGGGGGGGGGGGTAACAAAAGGTGTTGTGAAGGAGTTTATGAATTGTTTGTGTTACCAGCTAGCGGTTTAACTTTGTTCACTTCTTGTTAAGTAAACATTGAGATGGATTAAAAAGTTTTGTTCACGGCGTTGTGTGTTGTTCACCTTATGTTCTGGGCTTGGAAATGTATTATTCCTCTTCATCTGCACGTTTTTGTTTGTTTTTGTTTGTTTTTGTTTGTTTTTTCAAAGCAAGGTTCTGATTTGGTAATCTTTTTTATGTCTATTTTTTTAATTTTTAGGGGGTTGTGGTGGCTAATCCTTATGCCTCGATGCACCAATGATTTTGTCTTTCTTGAGTTGTATAGATTGTGTGTTTGTATCGCGTGTTTTTCTGGTCTGACTGTTGGCGTCTCTATTCTAACGTTTACGTCCAGGCCAGGCTTTGGATGAAATGAAATGTCAGTGTCACTTCCTTAATTCTGCTAAGCAAAGTGGTATCCGCCGCTGACTGACAGCATTGTATAAAACGTAGACATTTTATCACCATGTATCTATCTATATCTATTTATCTTTCTTTTTCTATCTTTATCTACCTACATATTTATATGAGTTTATCTATTTATCTATTCCTCTATGCATATCTAATTATGTCGATATAAATATCTATCCTTATCTTTTTATATCTATCTTATATGCATCAATCAATATCTAACTATATATTCCGGTATATATATATATATATATTAATATATATAAATATATATATATACAGAGAGAGAGAGAGAGATTGAAAGAGAAAGAGAAGAGAGAGAATAAGGGACGAAATAGAGGAATAGGGAGGGGGATAGAGAGAGGGAGGGATATCAGGGATTAGAAAAGTGTGGGAGGCTAAATAGAAAATCACTAGAGAGAGAGAGGGGGGGGGGTTGTGGAGAGCGGAGGCTGTGACAAAGAGAGAGTAGAGAGCGAGAGAGAGCCATTGGCGTTAAATACTTACAATTTGTTTATTTAATTCGTGTACCATTAATACATTAATAATGCAAATATTTACGCTGGGCACAAATACTCGATGTCGCACGAAATAAAACAACTCGGAAACATTTACGGAAACACCCCCCCCCCCCAAAAAAAAATGGAATGATTTTGATCATCTGTGAAAAAAATACAAATATTTTTAAGACAAGCCATAGCTTCATAAGACCAAACTAGTGTATTAATTTGTCTGTATTTATGTATAGTGTATTTCTACTAATTTTCTACTCACCTGCCGCCCCCACCTCCTCTTTATATCTTGGAATAACGCAAACCATAATATGCTTAATGGGCTGTATTGCTGCTGAGAGTTAACACCCTTGCCCATTTTACAATAACGGTATATAAGATTGACTTGTATAAGGGGCAAGGGTGTTAACTCTCAGCAGCAATACATCCTATTGGCAGAAAGAAAGATAACAACAGGAAGAAGAGGAAAAAACAAAACAACTGCTTATTAACCCTTCCTGAACCGACCTACATTCTATCTATGCTATCTTCAGTCCCGCTAAATACGCGCCCGGGACTGTAAGGGTTAAGCCATGTTAGCTAAGACACTCATCAATTTGTGCGTACCCATTTGTTCAGGGTGCAATCCACTCAATATACAAAGCACATAAAAATATACAAGTCTTAAAAAAAAAAAAATGAGAAAAGCACACAATACCACGAGTCGTTCACTTTTATAAGGTGCTAAGTCACTTTTGTTTGTTAACAAAATGTGTTAATATACCATTGTTTTTAAAGATTATGTGTTTATTTATAAAATCATAAAAAAGTTATCAGTTTTCTAATATATATATATATATATATATATATATATATATATATAAAGTAGATTGTGTGTGTTCAACCAATCATATTAGTTCATTTAAAGACACGTGACCTTATTGTCTCATATTATACTTTTGCGATTTCATTTCGTACATATTATTTTGCTAGCTAAGTGGTTAACGTATCGGCCTGCCATGCGGGCGACCCCGGTTCGATTCACCAGTTAGTCTATAGTTGTTTTGTTTTTTTATTTGTTTTTTTTAATTAATATTACTTTTAAAAAAAACAATTATTATAAATCTACAAGCAACACCGGGCAGTCTAGATTTTTTAAAAATAAAAAGACGTGCCTATTTTTTTAGCCAATGGCATTATTTATTTGAACTTACTCTCCTAAAATTCTTCAGTAAAAAATTGAATTGTTTAGATTTATAGCTTTCTGTTTATTTTAGTTTATACATTTTTTATCTGTAGCTTATAAAGGCCTGTTTTATTTTCACACGGTATTGGATTAAAATATGGAACTTCTTGCAAAAGATGAAGAATTTCAACGTAAATATTCGATTTCTACAACAATATTTTTACGTGGACTAAGCATCACCCGAAAGTGTCTTTTAATGGGAAGCATGCACCGAAAAGTCGTATCTGGGTCATCTCACTGATCTATATAACAAGAATGGATTGCGCCTTCTTAATAAATTGTTTTGAACAAAGTGAAGATAGAGAAATCTAATCAATTCCTCCGCACTTATCGATATAAACAAAATTGTGCCTAAAAATTACTGCGCCACTTAGCTATAAATAGATCTGAACGGAATCTATGTTACTGCCATTTTACACAATATGCATATGAATTGTTGCTGTCAAGCTTCTGACTTTTTATTAATAAAATAAAACTAACAATAATACTATCAAAAGGAAAAAAAAAGAAAACAAATACCAAAAAATAAAAAAAAATAATAATAAAAAAAGTAGACAGCAATATTTCGCAGTACGGGAAAACCCGGTCCCGAAGCACACTAAATTTGAAAACATTTCAAAGGGACATCATTTTGAAACGGCGCACTTTTTATAACCTAAACATATGGTGATTAGTAATAGGTCTAAGTTTATTTAAAGAAATAAATTAACGAATTAAGCAATATTGTTGATAAAATAAAAATTTCTTTTGAAGGACGTTTCCAATTTATTCATTTAACTTTTAACCCGAATAGTCAAACGGCTTAGGAGACTATAGAGCAGAAACAAACATCTAAATAAATACACAAACTCACGGTAATTATATATATTGATCAGTGATAGTATAAACAAAATGGCGGAAATTTCTTCAATTATGTTACTTCCGAGCCTAATCCATTCTTTTTATAGATTAGTGGGGTCATCTACTCACACGGTGGAGTAAAACAATAAAGCTCACCAAAAAAACAACTACACCAAGCCACGAACATTGATTGTCCTAAGTCCTAAGAGGAGATCTGATTACAATGCGTGTAAATAGTAAATACAGATTCCTTCTTCTCAGGTGAATTGGAACTCTGTGCGTGAGCTGGAATACTGAAATAGCCCGGATAAAATTCAAAGTATTGACTTGGCCTGATGGGTTTTTCTCTCCAGAGATCAGTTTGTGTATGTGTATATAATGTTAGAAGATGCCGTCTTTTTCTAGGTTTAAAAACTCCAAAAATATATTTCCCTCTTTGTTAAAATATATACATTTTTCAATTTTAAATTGATTTTTTCTCGTGTTTGCTATGTGTTTACATGTTTTTCAAAATGTAAAATTTAACTTGGTGCATAATATATGACAAATTTTAAGTCCAAAAGTAATGGCGGCATCTGCGATTTTTTTTTTATTCCTATTAAAAATGATTCGTTGAAGTTTATTGGTAAAGAGATGAGAAGTTTATAATTCATTGATTTTAAATTCGCAATTTTTTTAATATATATTATAGATAATCGAACTGTATTGCCAAAGGCCTCTTTGTAGTCTTGGATAGCTAAATTGTTGTGTTGCGCCAGCAGGCAGCAGTGTGTTTTTGCGTTATCTACTTGGAGTGTTTTATATGTCTTCTATGTTCACTTTAGAGTGTTAATTTTTATACCAGTGGATTCGTGGAAATTTTCTCTTGACAATAGTGTAATTTTTTTAGTATTTCTGGATAAGTCTAATGAGTGATGACTTAATTTACCTTCTAATTAATCTATTAATACTGTAAAACAGGACTGAGCTTTTTCATAAAACTGGTCTCAACTGGTCTGAATGTTTACCCGTTCCGCTCCAGTAAACCGGTGTTTACAAACATTTCTGACGACACACTATTTCTATTGTGTGTTGTGTTTATTCTGATCTTTCTAAGTACTTTTAAAATGAATCAAAGCTTTCTACGTAGTATTGGGAAAATATGCTCGGATCGCCATACCCGTGTCGATAACAAAGTTTTTCAAATGATTCGTTGTCTTGGCATAGGGCGTCGACCACCAACGAGACGCGGGACTAGGGCTGGACGTCTTCATCGCATTACACCTGTAATCCCCGATGTTAACGAACAAGTCACCTACCATCAAGATGTGCCTATTTCTGTAAGCTCGCCCCAAACGTCTACCAGGCACCATCGTTCCCATCACGCCCATTTTTCTTGTTGTCTTACACTCCAAAAACACATAAAGATTATGCACCTAAATGCTCAGTCATGCGGCAACAAGACCCTCGAGCTGGCCGAGACAATAGTGGACGATAATTTCGATATAGTGCTCATGAGTGAAACATGGTTCAGGGAGGAAGGTGACGAGCCTAGGATTTCCGAATTGACACCAAAAGGCTTTATATCGCTGAATATTCCTCGTCTGAATGGCAAAGGTGGAGGTTTAATCGTAATATATAAAGATTGTCTAATTAAAAATGTAACTACCCATCCAAACCGTGCATCATTCATAACCTTTGACATGTGCGAAGTCCGACTAAACCTCAGCGGTAGAACGATAACTATCGTCTTCCTCTACCGACCACCACCGAGCAAGAAAAATAAACTCACACCCAGTAGTTTATTCAAGAATTTCAAGATCTGTTAGATCTTTATATTTATACCAGAGTCCTCTTTGTTATCGGCGATGTCAACCTACATTTCGACAGTAGCAAAGAAATATATGTGGAGAAGTTAAGGAAAGCCCTCCTGGATCGAAATCTGGAACAGATTGTGTCTGTCCCTACACATGTTAAGGGTCATACCCTTGATTGGATAATAACAAACGCACGTGATCTCATAAATGACCTTAACGTGATCGATCGGGGAATCTCTAATCACTTCCTCATATCCGTTGAGCTATGCCTATTAAAGCCTAAAAAGCAGTTGAGGAAAATCAAATCCAGAAAGATGAAAGACATTAACATTTCTTATTTTAGGTCTGATATTAGTGCCTTGTTGCGGCAGTCAGGTTCGACGGATTTATACACTCACTATATCACCTGCCTAAGAAAGCTGCTAAACATTCATGCTCCTCTGACAACCCGATTAGTCTCCGATCGATTATCGGCTCCATGGATGTCAAACGAGATCAAGGTAGCGAAAAAGCTGCGCCGTCAGGCTGAGAGAAAATACAAGCAAACCGGTCTAACAGTGCACCGACACTTGTATACACAAAAGAAAAACCATGTCAATCGTCTGATTCGAGATGCTTCGAGATGCATCTTCGCAATAAGATTGAGAGCGCGGACTCATCTCGGGTGCTGTTTAAAATAACTACAGAGATGTTGGGTGGTGCAGGTAAACCTGTACTACCATGTTACATTCCCCCTGCCGACCTCCCTCCTTTAATCAATTTTTCACAGACAGGATCAAGAAAATTAGGGAACACCTAGACAACCAATCAAGTCTGCTCCACAATGATCCAGTCTTCCAGGGTTCTCACCTCAGTGAGTTTCACTCAGTATCTGAAGCATCTGTTAAGGAAATTATTAGTAAGATGCCTAAAGCGTCTTGCGAACTCGACCCCTCCCTGTCTCCCTCTTCAATGATTGTATCCACGAACTAATACCTTCGATCACTACGACGATGAATGCTTCATTAGCTTCAGGTATTGTGCCTCAATCAATGAAAAATGCACTGGTTAAGCCCCTCTTAAAGAAGCCTAGCCTCGATCCTGAGTGCTTAAAAAACTATCGGCCTGTATCCAACCTTCCATTCCTTTCGAAAGTCTTGGAGCGCATTGTGCTAAAACAGTTATTGCCTCACTTGGAGCAGCATTGCCTCTTGGAGCAGTTTCAGTCCGCCGTTCGAAAGAGTCATAGCACGGAGACGGCATTGGTCAGGGTTGTCAACGACCTACTATGCACATCGGACTCGGGTCATGTGTCTATTCTGGCAATGCTCGACCTGTCTGCCGCTTTTGACACTCTTGACCATGAGATCCTGATTGACAGGCTTGCAACCACATTTGGCTGCTCAGGCTGTGTTCTTCGTTGGTTTAGGTCATACCTGTCTGAGCGCACTCAAAGTGTTGCTATGGATGAGTTCCTCTCCGCACCTTCAACGCTGAAATATGGATGCCCCAAGGATCTGTTCTAGGACCAGTGATGTTTGCAATGTACGTGTATCCACTCGGCCAGGTCATCAATCCGTTCGAAAGTTCGTATCACTTCTACGCCGATGACACGCAACTGTACGATCATGCGGTCCCTCTTGATGCCCCTAGACTCGCTGCAAAGGTCAGTAGTGCAATCGCCAAAGTCTATTCGTGGTCGAGGAGAAATGGGCTTAAAATGAATGAGGAAAAAACAGAGATAATCCGAAATGGAACCAAGAGAAATTTGGTAAAATTCACCGGTTCAGAATCCATCACCGTGATAAACTGCCAGGTGCCTTTTGTTAACAAAGTGGAGAATCTTGGTGTTTTACTGGATCCCACGCTGTCTTTCGACCAACATATATCTCATATGTGCAGATGTCTATATCCACAGTTGCGTAGGCTAGGCCAAATACGTCCCTATTTGTCCACTGACTCTGCAAAGACACTGGCAGTCGCTCTGATACTTTCCCGTATCGACTATTGTAACTCCCTGCTAGTCGGCCTGCCCGAAGACAAAATCACCAGGCTACAGAGAAAACCGACCAGTACTGCGCGCTTGGTCATGCGCAAATCAAGGCGAGACTCGGGAACTGCCCTTCTTCGCTCGCTCCATTGGCTCCCCGTGAAAGCCAGAATTGAGTATAAAGTGGCGCTACTTTGCCATCATTGCATTTTTAATAACGAGTTTCCGTCCTATCTCAAAGAACTCATCACACCATATGTCCCTCAAAGAACACTTCGTTCTGCCAACTCATCGCTTCTGGAAGAGCCCCGTTTCTCTCTGACGACCGTTGGCCTTAGAGCCTTCTCAGTATCCGGTCCGAAGGTGTGGAATCTACTTCCCATTCAACTCAGGCAAACAAGCTCCATTGATTCCTCCAAAAAGAACTTAAAAACTCTTTATTTCAATATTTATCTTAATTAACATGCTTTAAGCTCTACTGTCTTACTTATATGTTAGGTCGGTTATTTTGTTTTGGTTGTTTGATTTGTTCCATGTTTGTAAAGTTTTGAATCATCATTCAGTTTTTTATCTCTTAGTCTATAGATTGTATCCGTGTTCTTGGTTGTATGTTAAATGCGCTCTGAGCTTGCATTATGCTTGTTGGCAGCGGTATACAAATGTCATTATTATTTATTATTATTATTACTCATGCATTGCAAAAGTTTGTTTTCCATAGGTAGATGTTTAATAAAGTTTTAAGTTATATTAGGAGCGCAATAGCTAAGCTTTCTCTTGTATTCCATCTGTCTGAAATATGTTTAAATCTGCAAGCTTTTTATTTTTGCTTGAAAGTAAGATATTTATTTGAAATGTCTCGTCGTAAGCGGCCGAGTGGAAACTAACCAAAGTTAACACAATGTTGGTTTGAAAGGTGAGTCATAAGTTCGATTCGATTTTGCACATTCCTTTAGAAAACAAAAACGCTTTTCGATAGAACTCCTCCCTACCTTCAATCTCTTTCTGTAAAAACTGGGGCTCAGGCGGTAGTCTTTTGAGGACGATTGTTGAGACAAATGGAGGTCTTTTGAGACTAGTGGTCCCTGAGACAAATAGAAGTCTTTTCAGGACCCTGGTGGTCCGAGAGACAGAAAGCAGTCTTTTAAGAACATTAGTAGTTTTAGTGAAAACCCCACCCGATCGTGAGCGAAAGCTTGTTCCGCGAACTACTTTTTCTTATTAGGAAACGTTTTATACCCAAGTGACTCCGCGGCCGAAGACAACGATATCATTCATGAAAAAAAACAAAACAAATAGTTCTTTTAAACTTGACTGGCGTACTGCAATTTAGCATAATGGTTGACCCAGTTTGTAAGATGAATTAAACGAAAGCATATAATTTTCTACCCGCGGATGTTACCAGCTCTCTAATTCAAGCGATAATGGCTTCCCGTGATCCACCGAAATATCAACAGCTGTAGAGACTAATTATTGTTGGTGTCCCACAAACCTGGATAGGCTCTAAACCTTTCATCTATTAGCTAGCCTTGCTTGTGTGCATCTGTCTTTAAACCTTCAGACATGTGGTACTGCATTTTAAAAATTAGTGAATAATATAATTCCCCTTGACTTATAAATTTCTTTTGTTCGTCATATTTGTATTAACTAACTATTAACCGTCTAAACCAGGGGTTAGCAACCTAAGGCACGCGCGCCAAATTTGGCACGCAGAGCGAGAGACCACCAAGAGTGGTTTTATTATTGATGAAAAACAACAACTATATTTTCCGGTAATATATCAATTTGATAAATCCATTTCAAATATTTAACTATATGTATATAAAGGCATATATTAAGATAGATAGTTGGGCGTTTTCAGAAGCACATCGAGGCACTCAAAGCGTAGTTTTCTAAACAAAGGCAAGACTTTCGAATCAATGGACTAATTTTTTTCATGCCTAATCAAGCATAACTGGCTTGATCTTTTACAGTCTTCTTAGATGTAGATGGTTTTGTTTTATTAAGTGTCGGGATATTGGCGATTTTCAAACGTAGCCAGTTGAATTTAAACATTTTAAGAAATGGGCATCGAAATGTGCCAATTTGTTTAAAAGATAAACTCCTTAAGGTTGAATGGACAAATGGACACATAATTAATGCAGGAAATGTTTATTTACAACTGTTTAGTAAATTAATTTTACACTTCTATTAATTAATTCTTGTAATGAATACCGCAATGCTATTTTATTTAAAGAAATAATAATTAGTCAGTAATATTTGTTACATTACAAAACATAACTTGTTTGGCATCACTATTGAATCAAATTTAGAGTCTATATTTTGATTAAAGGGAGATCATTAGCCACTTTTATTTGCGCGAATATTTCTAATTTTTTTTTAAATTTTATTTAAAAAAGAATAAATGGTTTACAACTTATAACTTTATAAAGACCAAACTGTAGAAGTAGCCTAAAATTATATAAATATTATACGACTAAAATAGTATATGCACATTTTCTGAACATTACATTAACTACCCAGTTTGAATGATTACTTTGTATCTATTCCGTTAAAAGATAATGCAGTTCTTATAGGATTAAAATTTTCAGCTTGAACAAATTAAAGAACTTCTCATAAAAACTGAGAATAAAATATAATCAATATGAGCAGTTAAAAGATCTTTATCTTGACAACGCAATGATAAGCTTTACTAAACAGTTACCATAAATGTGAAAGTTTGGTAATACAATTTTCTATTTGGTATAAAATGCTAATAAAGAGGCAGACGATCACATACACATTGTTGGTTTTTAATTAAACAAAAACGTTATAAAGATTTTAGTTGTAAAGTTCATTTGCTTTTGGCCTTGGTCTTGTTACGGATTTAAATTATCTACTTGTCTTATAAAAATTAAGAAACAGTATAATAGAGCAGGTTGACTTTTAGGCCGTTTGTGATGATGCGGGATAGTGTGGCCACTACGATGCTCTCGTGACTGTAATGCTCAAATCAAAACCCCCCTCCCCCTGTTCAATACACTGAGATAGAACTGAATCCATGTAAAATGGTGACGTGATGTTTCTGGCTCTTTGAAAATAAAGAAAACAATCCTTTATGGTGATAACAGTTTACAACTACTTTATCAAAGATGAGGGCAGGGCAGCTGACGGGTGAGCAAGGCGGGGATGGTGGGGGGAGCGAGAGGGGCGCTAATAGAACGAGCGCGCCTTGACGTTGCTCTTGGGTGTGCAATCGTCGGTTTTACTATCGCCACTGTTTACGTCATCTGGACAGGGCTGTTTACGTGAAGGCATTCTGACGTTGTGCAGCAGGACTCACGTGATCGTTGATGCTGTAGCGACCGGTTTGCGGTAGGGTCTGGTGGGTACATGGGGCGGGGGAAGGGGGGCGCGGACTGGATATAAAACTATCGCATAAGTAAGACCATCATATCAAAATTATTTCTGTGTTCCGGTCGCAAAGTTGTCGGAATTTGGTTCTCAAAATTTCTTTGTCCAAATGTATAATTTGTTAAAACGCAAAAAAAATGAAGCATACCTTGCATTAATGGTAGGAATTTAAAAAAAAAAACGACCAGGTGTTGTGTTGTCGACACCCACCACCAACTAATATCAGTCACTGCAATTAATAGAAGTCCCGGCACTAATAGTTATCCAAAATAAAACATAAATAATTACTGATATTGGATTTAATGTAAGCAACTTTGCAATGGCCAATGTATAAAGGTTTACAAATGAAACATCATATTTTCTACAATTGGTAGATAAAGTTAACATCACAGAGGTAATATTCAGTTTGAAGTACAATTTCATCACGTCCGTGTATTGTTGAGAATTGGTTGGTTGATATAACACAGTTTGGGGTCTTCGAGTTGTTTCGTAATTGCTTATGTTACTTGCACAGATGGTGTGAGTTACTAAGCATACTGAGAGGAGAGTGAATGAGGGACACCGGTGAAAGGACGCACAAAATCAATGCCCTTGTGTACTCGTATGATGTGCATAAATATACTCTGCCCAGTGTATATGTGTGTTTGAATGTGTGTTATTTGCTCGTGGGTGCATAATGTGTGTGTGTGTGTGTATTTGTATACATGTGTTTGTATCTCTGTGTGTATGTGCTTGCGTGTTTTTGTGTGCTCTTAATCGCATTGTTGTGCATATGTGTGTGTATGTGTGTTTGTATAGTCTATATGTGTGTATCTGTTTTCTTTATGTATGTGTGTTGTTTGTATGTGACTGTGTTGATAACCAACAGGTACGAAAATGCTGTAGAATGTCAAAGGTAGAAAGAGATTTGGCGTGTGTGTGTGTGTGTGTGTTTGTCAGAAAGAATGAAAGAGCGTTTAAGAGAGAGAGAGAGAGAGAGAGGGAGAGATAGGATGAAATGTTCCAAAAGAAACCATGGTCCACCACTCTACAGCTTTGCATGTGTAGAACATATTGTTCTACTGGCTTCCGGTGCACTCTTCATCTTTCTTTCTTTAATGTTGTTTTTTTTTTCTCTTTAGGGCGTCTTTCACTCCCCCCCCCCCCCTTGCGGCGGAACTATGTCTTCTAAGTAGAAAGTTCTCGCCCACCAACTAACTAGGTCAAGATGGGCGAGTGATATGCCGTGATATCAGCGATGGGATGTGGGTGGTTGGGGGGTAGGAAATAGGGATGGTGGAAGGAGTCAACTGAGGATGCCGTCAGTGCTAACACGGGTACTGGTAAACAATTTTACCCGGGTGAAAGAAAGGCGGTCTGCTTGGATTGATCTAAAAGCACTAGAGAAAGGCCGAGTTAAATCTGTGCCAATCATTTCTAAGGTATGAGTGACTTGTTAGTTTATTTTTTTTTTTAAACGTACATCACCCAAGGGATCTAAGTCAAGTCTGGAAATAGTTTCAGTGTCGCCTTTGTCCTACGTCATTGATGTAGATTACTTATTATGGTAAGTTGTTGTTTTATTTAATGCGCAGTTTGTTGGTCATCACCAACGTAAGTACTCAAGGACCAAGTGGTCACGGTTAGATGCGTAAAGTGAAGCACTGTGCTACGTTTTTAAAAAAAAATGGTGTGCCAAGGAAATATTTCTAATTCATTCAGCGTGCCAAACATCTTAAACGTCTTCCTGCTCTGGCACTCAGTTTCTTGAAGGTAAAGACCTCTTCGAGGTATTACGCGTGCAATTAAAAATTGCTCTGCGTGCCAAGTCTAGCACGCGCGCCGTAGGTTGCCGACCCCTGCTCTATGCTACCCATCGGCACATTTGTTTTGTTAACCGATAAACTGTAAGTTTGCAACCTTCTGTGGGTATTGTTGTTGTTGTTGTTATATTGTGCACAAACTAAGCTGACCGCCGCAAGAAATTTGTTTGTTTGTCATTCTTAGTAAGTATGCTTCCCTTTTTCAACAACAAAAAAAAACTAGATATAATATTATATCACTATTAACATAGATAACAGATACTATGTAATAGTGTCACCGTTTTAAAAATATATACATTTCTAACGATAAGATTTATTTAAACGTATGCTTGCCACTATGCCGTGCTTGACATTTCAAGTACAAAGCATAGCACCGGAAGTTCATGGCTGCATGATTGCATATAAGAGTGGAGAAAAGTTCAACCCTCTCGTGGTGGTGTCAACTTATACATTACAGCTCGAGCTTCACACAAACGCCTCGCCATCAACTGTTAGCAATAAACAGCAGTAAACCATACCATAGCGGGCAGTCTCTGAATGCGGTGGTAAGTTTGCACACACCGTTGGGGCTCATTGTTCACTGCACCTCGGACAAAGTGGTAAAGAAAGAGAAGGATTAGAAATCAATCGTCTTGTTAAATAACGGAATTAAGATCTCGAATATTATTATATCACTGTGCAGGAAATGAGCCTTTGTCTCTTTTTTGTAAAAGTAAAAAAATGCCTGCATATATGTAATTCGATATATCGGTAGATTAGTATTTTATCGATCAATAATAGTATTGCTTCTTGTATTGCAATTCGTATCGACTCCCACGCGCTGGGAGAGCAAGTTTGTGTAAAAGATGTTGTCTAAAAGTTTAGTTTAAAGTAACAAAAACCCGGTTCGATACTGCACTTGTATCGATTCTCTCTCTCGAGGGGAAATCAATCTCATATTACGTTCTGACCTTTCGACAAGATTCAACAACTCGTGGCAGGCTCTCAAAAACGAATTAAAGACTTACTCCATGTCGTCAACATCAAAATATTTATATTTTTTTTAAATTTTCTTTGCGTGTTTGCGTCTGGGACTTTAATGACCATGTGTGTGTGTGTGTGTAAAAAAAGGAGGGGGGGGGTGTTCATTTGCATTTTATTTATTTATCTGGACTTGAGTAAAGTGTCAAACTCGTGCGAATGTACGTTCTTAGGTGTGATCATGTATGTGTTGGATCAAACAATTGAATAGAGTCAGTCTGAATCAATGATCTATATCATAGGTTCTCAACCTTTTTCGGCTCACCGCCCCCTTTTACATTTTTTTTCCGCTCACCGCCCCCCAACTTAATTTTAGCGGAAACATTTGTTAATTAAAGGGAGATAATTAACCCTTTTCATTTGAGGTAATATTTCAATTTGTTTTTCTTTTATAAAAAATTAAATGGCTTGCATTTATAACTTTGAAATGATATGATAGAACTGTAAAAATTATTTGAAAATTGTATAAATATTATATGACTAAAGAATTTATATGAATATTTTTAAGCATTTTAATTACTACCCAGTTTGTATAATAACTACGTATCTATACCGCTCAGCTATTTTGGTTACTACTTTACAAAGGATTCAAACGCATTAAAGGACATCTCGGTAAAACATCAAAAGAGTAATATAAGAGTAATATTAGCAGATGTTAAGGCGACAGTCCGGTGAACCAACCATAAGACGAGACGGCCGCATACCATATTTGCCAAATACTGACCCCCCCCCCACCCCAACTTCATCGAAAAGTCATTGCGATTCTTATTTGTTCAATAATATGTATGCCTACTGTTGGGGGATATCAGATATTTAGTAGCACTTGCGTTTACATCATATTTCATCCAAAAACTAATCGATTCAAATAGCTGATGTGTTGAAATTATAGCAAGTACGTATGTACCGCCCACTTGCCCTTCATCGCCCCCCAATCGCCCCCGGGAATGTTATCGCCCCCCTAAAGCTTCTAATCGCCCCCTGGGGGGCGATATCGCCCCCGTTGAGAACCTATGATCTATATAAACCTTACATTAAAAAGAAAACTTCATTTACTACACAGACGTATACATGTATAATATTATATAGTTCATGCATAGTTCGCTTGCCTTTACTTCCGGTCATATCCAGGCTTAACATTCAAAAACACAATTTTAATATTTAAAAAAAAAGTGACTAAATTGATCATAGGGCCGGTGAAGCAGCGTTCACCAGTTTCTGTGGCCACGGCATACTTAATGTAAGGAACTATTTATTCACTGTCTACATGAGTGATTCAGTATCTTTCGAAGATTAATTATTAGACAGTTAAAGTTGGCCAGCTGTAGATCTATAGTCTAAGTCTAAGAAAAAAGGATGTATGTTTAAACAGTAAGTTAAAAAAAACAGACATAGTAGAGAACTGTATCGTAGAGAACACAGAATTTGTTATACAGTACATCACTACACTGGTCTAGAGTCAAAAGTCAACTTTACCGAAATAAAACATTAGACCTAAATCCTGCTACCAACCCTGTGTTATGTAAAAGCATTGAGTAGAATGTCACGTGCTTTGATTCTGGAAGTGGTAATGTCTTCAAAAGGTCAAATCTACACGTTTTTAGACTTACACACACACACACACACACACGCACGCACGCACGCACGCACGCACACACATACACACTTGCTCTACTTGCAGCAGGTTCTAGCTCTTACATTCTATCTCTCTAGGTTACTAACTTTTCATGACTATTTATTTAGTTTCATTGTATTTCTCTCTCTCTCTCTCTCCCTCTCTTTCTTTCTCTCTCTGATACCTTCGTCTCATAATT
This sequence comes from Anisus vortex, assembly GCA_949126835.1. Lineage (NCBI taxonomy): Eukaryota > Metazoa > Mollusca > Gastropoda > Planorbidae > Anisus > Anisus vortex. The sequence goes on from OX421497.1 coordinate 9,124,443, forward strand.
TCTTCCTGTCTACTTCTCTCCCCGTCCCTCTCTGTAGTTCATTTGTCTTTTTTTGTGTCTCTCTGTTTAGTTCATGATTGTTTATCTACCTGTTTATAATAATTTTAGTTCACTATTCTCTCTCTCTCTCTCTCGTTTTTCCTCAACCCGTACTCTTCAATTTCTCTTCTCTTTCTGTCTTCTAAATTTTCATTTTGCTCTTTTTCTCTCTATCTTCTCGCCCTCTTTACTTCATTCTTCTCTCTCTCTCTCTCTCTCTTTTTGCTCTTATGTTTCTCAGCGACCGCCTCTTTAAAACTCAAGGTCGCGAAGAAATTGAATATGTCAGGAAATGTTTTAAATTTTTAGTTTAATTTTGATTGACTGTATTATGTTCATAATGAAATTTACATTTAAATAAAGACAAGAGTTATAGATTGAACTGCAACATGAAATTTAAAAAATACCACCGGAAAAAAGTTGATAGATATCATTTCAAATTTTAAACGATGAGCTGGAAATCATATATGACATGTCCTATGTCATCTTTGTAGTTGATCAATGACATTACGGCTCAATGTTGAGTTTGAAAAAAAATAAAAAAAAATTTTTTGTTGAAGAAGAAGATAAAATCTCTAGACAATGCGAGACAGTGAGTATTAAACGTAATAGTTTTTTATATATTTGATTCAGAATTTTACACATCGTTTCTAAATGTTAAAATGAAGGTTTACTTTTTATAATGGATTGTTAATTATGTTATAAATTTAAATAATCGTTCTTTTGAATAACTAATTAAGATTTGACACTAGCTTCTGAAACTCTGCAGTTTTTTATTTGTAGTTTTTTTGTAATAGCGGGTTTGATAACATCATGATTTTGGGGATATGCCCTAGGTTTCGATGACAATTTTGGTATTTTTAAGCTGTAGAACAAGATTCTACATCAATAAATGCCAAAATTCATTTTAAATATATTTTTTTTCACAATCAGTTCTTGTGGTTAAAACATTCAATGATGATCGTGTAACAGAAAAAAAAAAACTAACCCCCCAAAAAACGGATTTTGGCGGCTTTTATAATACCGAAGCGTTTTCTGTTTGTTTATCTGTTTTTTTCTTGACACAAACATAAGGAGGACATTTTACTCTCAGTCTCGATAGATCTCATCCCTTTTTCAGGTTCTTTAGATTCAATTAAACCTTAGTAGAGAAATTTATGATAATAGTGTACGTCTAACAGGGCAAGTAACTGTGCTTAACCTTAAAGTCACTTGATTTCGGTCACGTGTTTACAAAAGCCCTGTAGGAATGGGTTAGATCAGGGGTCGGCAAACTAAGGCACGCGTGCGAAACTTGGCACGCAGAGCGATTTTTAGTGGCACGCGAGAGACTTCCAAAAGGTGTTATTTATTGATAAAACATGAACAACATTTTCCGGTTCTGAATGAGGAAACCTGTTGAAGCCGTGTTTATGAATGACATAGCGACACATTTCAGTGAATGGAACTTGCATTTACAAGGTCCACTTGAATGGATTTGCATTGAACTGGACATTTCTTGCCATTAAATAAATTTCCAATCATTTAACTACATAAATATCCCTACATTTAGGCATACATTAAGATAGATTGTTGGGCTTTTTCAGAAGTACATCGAAGCACTCATAGCGGTGTTTTCTAATCAAATTGATGTAGATCATAGGTTCTCAACCTTTTTCGACTCACCGCCCCCGTTTACAATTTTTTCCGCTCACCGCTCTTATTATATTTAGAAATATAAGATACTTTTTTAATAGCACCATATCATGTAATTTCTGTAATTATTAATGTTTAACTCCTTCAATTGACAAAACATTAATGCAGAAAATGTTTATTTACGACTGTTTAACGTAAATTATTTTAATCCTCTAATAATTAATTCTTAAATTGAATGTATATAAAGAAATAATAATAATCAGTAATATTTGTTATGTTACAAAACAGAACTTGTTCGGCATCGCTATTGAATCAAATGTGGAAACATTTGTTAATTAAAGGGAGATAAATAACCCGTTTCAATTGAGCTAATATTTCTGTATTTTTCTTCTTTTATAAAAAAAAAATGGCTTACATTTATAACTTTGAAATGATCAAACTGTAAAAAGTATTTGAAAATTAAATAAATATTATATGACTAAAGAATTTATATGTTTTCAAGCATTACAATAACTACCCAGTTTGTATGATTACTTCGTAACTAGACCGCTTTACGGTAGTGGTTTAGATTGCTCAATAACTCAAACGCATTATTAAAGGACATCTCGGTAAAACTGAGATAAAAATATCATTAATATCAGCCTATGTTAGGGCGACAGTCCGGTGAACCAACAATAGGACCAGCCGGCCGCACACCATATTTGCCAAACACTGACCCCTTCTTCATGGAAAAGTTATTGCGATTCCTATTTCTTATTAGTTTAATAATATGTATGCCTACTGTTGGGGGATATCAGATATTTAGCAGCACTTGCGTTTACATATTTCATCCAAAACCTAATCGATTCAAATTGCTGAGGTGTTCGAATTATATCAGGTACGTTTGTATCGCCCACTTGCTTTTCACCGCCCCCAAATCGCCCCCGGGAATGTCAGCGCCCCCTAAAGCTTCTCACCGCCCCCCGGGGGGCGATAACGCCCCCGTTGAGAACCTATGATGTAGATGGTTTTTTTAATAAAAGGGATATTGGCGATTTTAAAATGCAGCATGTTGAATTTAAACATTTAAATATGGGCATCCAAATGTGCCTATTTGCGGTAAAAAAAATATGTAAGGAAGCTGCTTAGGAAGGTCATTTGCAATTCTCAACCACTAGGTGTTCGCTCCTTTACTTTCAGCTTTTGGTTCAACTTACAGATCAGATTTAATGGCACATAAAAGCTGTTTTTTGCATACAAAGAGGACACCTACATTGGGCCGCTCATTAATTCATAGAGACTAATTACATTCAAAAGAGTTTTTATGTTCATCTTAATGAAACATAATGAAACATAAATAATTCTACAACACATTTTTTTTTTATTTTTAATGTAATAAATATAAGACACTTATTTAAATATCGGGTACAGTGGCCGAGCGGCAGCGCGTTCGACTGGACGTACCGCCGAGAATTCAGCTTGTAATAAATGAGATTACTTCGGGAGAGGTTAATACCGGGTCTGCGACCTACGACACGCAGACACTTTTCAATGACCCTCGGACGACACTCAAAACATCAATTCAATTCTCTTATACAAGAAAATGAGTGCTAGAGCTGGATGACTTTTAGGCTTTTGGGCACACTCGGTGCTAGAGCTGGATGACTTTTAGGCTTTTGGGCACACTGAGTGCTAGAGCTGGATGACTTTTAGGCTTTTGGGCACACTCGGTGCTAGAACTGGATGACTTTTAGGCTTTTGGACACACTCGGTGCTAGAGCTGGATGACTTTTAGGCTTCTGGGCACACTCGGTGCTATAGCTGGTTAACTTTTAGGCTTTTGGGCACACTCGGTGCTAGAGCTGGATGACTTTTAGGCTTTTGGGCACACTCGGTGCTAGAGCTGGATAACTTTTAGGCTTTTGGGCACACTCGGTGCTAGAGCTGGATGACTTTTAGGCTTTTGGGCACACTCGGTGCTAGAGCTGGATCACTTTTAGGCTTTTGGGCACACTGAGTGCTAGAGCTGGATGACTTTTAGGCTTTTGGGCACACTCGGTGCTAGAGCTGGATGACTTTTAGGCTTTTGGGCGCACTCGGTGCTAGAGCTGGATGACTTTTAGGCTTTTGGGCACACTGAGTGCTAGAGCTGGATGACTTTTAGGCTTTTGGGCACACTCGGTGCTAGAGCTGGATGACTTTTAGGCTTTTGGGCACACTTGGTGCTAGAGCTGGATGACTTTTAGGCTTTTGGGCACACTCGGTGCTAGAGCTGGATGACTTTTAGGCTTTTGGACACACTCGGTGCTAGAGCTGGATGACTTTTAGGCTTTTGGGCACACTCGGTGCTAGAGCTGGATAACTTTTAGGCTTTTGGGCACACTCGGTGCTAGAGCTGGATGACTTTTAGGCTTTTGGGCACACTCGGTGCTAGAGCTGGATAACTTTTAGGCTTTTGGGCACACTCGGTGCTAGAGCTGGATGACTTTTAGGCTTTTGGGCACACTCTGTGTTAGAGCTGGATGACTTTTAGGCTTTTGGGCACACTGAGTGCTAGAGCTAGATGACTTTTAGGATTTTGGGCACACTCGGTGCTAGAGCTGGATGACTTTTAGGCTTTTGGGCACACTCGGTGTTAGAGCTGGATGACTTTTAGGCTTTTGGGCACACTCGGTGCTAGAGCTGGATGACTTTTATGCTTTTGGGCACACTCGGTGTTAGAGCTGGATGACTTTTAGGCTTTTGGGCACACTCGGTGCTAGAGCTGGATGACTTTTAGGCTTTTGGACACACTCGGTGCTAGAGCTGGATGACTTTTAGGCTTTTGGGCACACTCGGTGCTAGAGCTGGATGACTTTTAGGCTTTTGGGCACACTCGGTGCTAGAGCTGGATGACTTTTAGGCTTTTGGGCACACTCGGTGCTAGAGCTGGATGACTTTTAGGCTTTTGGGCACACTCGGTGTTAGAGCTGGATGACTTTTAGGCTTTTGGGCACACTCGGTGCTAGAGCTGGATGACTTTTAGGCTTTTGGGCACACTCGGTGTTAGAGCTGGATGACTTTTAGGCTTTTGGGCACACTGAGTGCTAGAGCTGGATGAATTTTAGGCTTTTGGGCACACTCGGTGTTAGAGCTGGATGACTTTTAGGCTTTTGGGCACACTGAGTGCTAGAGCTGGATGACTTTTAGGCTTTTAGGCACACTCGGTGTTAGAGCTGGATGACTTTTAGGCTTTTGGGCACACTCGGTGCTAGAGCTGGATGACTTTTATGCTTTTGGGCACACTTGGTGTTAGAGCTGGATGACTTTTAGGCTTTTGGGCACACTCGGTGCTAGAGCTGGATGACTTTTAGGCTTTTGGGCACACTCGGTGCTAGAGCTGGATGACTTTTAGGCTTTTGGGCACACTCGGTGCTAGAGCTGGATGACTTTTAGGCTTTTGGGCACACTCGGTGCTAGAGCTGGATGACTTTTAGGCTTTTGGGCACACTCGGTGCTAGAGCTAGATGACTTTTAGGCTTTTGGGCACACTCGGTGCTAGAGCTGGATGACTTTTAGGCTTTTGGGCACACTCGGTGCTAGAGCTGGATGACTTTTAGGCTTTTGGGCACACTCGGTGCTAGAGCTGGATGACTTTTAGGCTTTTGGGCACACTCGGTGTTAGAGCTGGATGACTTTTAGGCTTTTGGGCACACTGAGTGCTAGAGCTGGATGACTTTTAGGCTTTTGGGCACACTCGGTGTTAGAGCTGGATGACTTTTAGGCTTTTGGGCACACTGTTATATGGAGCATAGTGGCCGAGCGACAGTGCGTACGGCTGGCGAACCGAACTTCCTGGTTTCGAATCCCGGGATTTTAGGGTGTCCCTGAGGCTTCTTAGCTCTAATGTGTACCTGACATTAGTTAGGGTAAAGTAAAGGCGCCTGTGCATAGTGCTGGCCACACAATCAAATCATATGCCGTGGCCACAGAAACTGGTGAACGCTGCTTCACCGGCCATATGATCAAGTTGGTCCAACGGGATAATTTACTTTACTTTACTTATTTATAAGCACTATTATGTCATTTCTGTAATTATTAATGTTTAAAATATAAACTCCTTAATTAAAAGGACGAACAATTAATGCAGCCAACTGTTTAACGTAAACTATTTAAATCCTTTAATAATGAAATCTTGCATTGCATACCATAATATTGGGTTTATATAAAGAAGTAATAATTAGTCAGTAATATAGTAGTCAGTAAAACAAAACATTTGGCAGCACTATTGAATCAAATGTGGAAACGGTTTTAATTAAAGGGAGATAATTCTCCCGTTTTATTTTATCTTATTTTACTAATATGTTTAGTTTTTTTTTTCTTTTATAAAAGAATAAATTAAAATTAAATTAAATTGGTTACTTATATAGCGCTTCTATCCATGCTATTTCAGCATGCTCAGTGCGCTCTGTAAACACACTGCTGCCTGCTGGCGCAAATATGTTTACAGGCCCAAAACTCCTGCAGGGCGACAGGGATCCGTCGGCGGCCGGGCTAGAACCCGCGACCTGTCAGATGGTTTTTGGTTGACAGTCCGGTGAACTAACCGCTAGGCCAGCCGGCTTACAATTTATAACTGTAAAATTATCAAACTGTAAATGTATTTGAAAATCATATTAAAATTAAAAGTAAAAAATATGTATATGTATATTTTCAAACATTACACAATTTACCCAGGTTGTATGCTTACTCAGTATCAATTCACTAAATACGAAATACATATAAGTACCTCGCCGAGATCAAAAATAAAATGCAAAGACAATGATTTACATTAATGTAAGAGTGTAGTTATAAAAATTGTATTTGATATAAATTGATAATCACAAAAACGTCCATTTTGTATTAAATATAAAATGCTATAACGATTTTCTTTATAAATAATTTCTTTGCTTTTGGCCCTGGTCTTGCTACGGAGTTAACTAATAATCATAAAAATTTTGTTTTTAAAGTATAATAGAGCAAGGTTGACTTTTAGGCTGTTGTTACGATGAATGATTTAGAAATCCTAGTGTGGCACACTGTTAGCAAAAGGTTGCCGACCCCTGGGTTAGATACCTCTAGCTATGGAAAGATCTATTCATTATTTTTTTTTTTAAACAAGACTATCATTGTTTGAGGGCTAGAACACTGCCTGTCGGATTTTTTTAATGCCGTCCATCAGGAATATTTTATTACCCCACCCCCACCCCACCCCACCAGTATCCCGAATATCTGCTTCGAGCATTACGGGTTTAAATGCGAATTGAAGCCAATGTTGTTGTTTATTCTCGGGTCGTCTGGAAGGCGTCCGTAAGCCTACCCCCAGCCCCGATGGGTACCTGACATTAGTTTTGGAAAAGTGAAACCGGCTAGGCATTGTACTGGTAACACAATCCCTCTTGTATGCTGTGGCCACCGAAACTTTCTGAACTCTGCTTCACTAGCCTCATTGGTATCATGAATAATTTATTTCATTTACGTCTGATTTCTTTCATATATTTCGCTATTGCTAACCTGGCGTTTTTGTTAAATAAAATGTGAGAACCCTTGTGTTACGTTTTTAAATTAAATTAATCATTTTTGTAGGCTGTAAAGGTATAAAAAAGAGTTATGCAGCAAGCATGGGGTCAAATAGAACACTACGAGTACAGGTGTCCAACGGAATCTGACTAGAACTCACCATTTCACCGAGAGCTCCGTTTAGATTCATTCTTTTGTAGTCCTGGATAGAAACCCACGAAGCAAGTTCTTGGTCTCTGCGTTAGAGTTTCCCCCCGATTTGATCAAAGGAAAGTGGATTACCCCGGCTCATCCTTTCCGAACAACAACAACAACTGCAGAGTGCGAAACGTAAAGCATGGGCCACACTGTGGTAGAGTGGGCAGGTCCTGGTGAAAGGCTAGGATTTGTTCCAGTATCTGGGCGGTGTCTCTGAGTCTAACCAGCTCTGATGTGTTCCTGACATTACATGAGGTAAAAAAAAGCAAGGCGATTGGGCATTGAACCGGCCACATACTACCCTAGTATGCATTCGCCTTTTAGACTGGTGAACCTTAACCGGCTCTATGGATCAATTTGGTCCGACGGGTGTTTTACTATTCACTTTAAATCGATAAGCATATTATGTCCTCGACTGTCATTTTGTACGGAATCCAATTTATTCCGACCCCAGTACCCCCCCCCCCCCCACCCACCCACCCTCTATATGCCTCAGTCCTCTCTCGATATGTTAAAGTAGTGCTAAGAAAATGTTGAAAGAAAACACTGTAGACCAGGGGTCGGGAACCCATGGCTCGCGAGCCAGATGTGGCTCTTTTGATGGCTGCATCTGGCTCGCAGAAAAATGTTCGATTATTAATAATTACATAATTACTTTTCAAAATATGTGGTGTACATGGCTCTCTCAGAAAAAAGGTTCCCGACCCCTGCTGTAGACCAATGCAATTCTCGCCATACATCATCTGTTTGAATGATTGTAACACACAGCCGGCCCACAATGCAAAAGAAACAACAAGAACAACAGGAAGTATGTGCCTGCATTGCTTTACCGCGAAGCTAATAATTTCCACTCGAGCAACAAACTCCAGGAACATCAAAAGCAGTGAGGTCGGGAAGGATAAAGAAAAAATAACGTTGAATAAGAAACAAGAATCTCTTGTGATTTTTATAAAATTCTCTAGTCTTTTATCGCTCTAAGAGTACATTGTTCTGAAAACAAAAAAGAAACAAATAAACGTATATATTAAAGAGCGCCTAGGGCTATTACTGCCGATAATTTCAGAAGAAATTTGATAACCATTTAATATATTCGTTTTCTAGCCAGGCAGCAGAGCTGTTGGTAGTCTGGCAGTTAATGCCAGGCAAAAAAAAATATGTTTTTTTTTTTTTATTGCTGTGTTAGTGTGTGTTGGTAGTGACAGGTTGACGGGGCAATAATGGATGTCTGAGATTGGTGAGCTTGGGGGCATTACAGTAAGATGTGTGTGCGTGTGTGTAGGCCAGGGATCGGCAACCTACGAAACGCGTGCCAGACCCAGCACGCAGAGCAATTTTCAATGACACCCGGAAGGCCCATACAAAAAAAAAGGTAATTCAAGTCTCTTCTACAATAAATTGAGTTACAAGTGTAGGGTGACTTTTAAGCTGATGGCACGCCGAATGGATTAGAAATCCTACTTTGGCACACTATAATCAAATCGTTGCCGACCCCTGGTGTAGGCAGTGTTTGCAAAAATTTGGTGTGTGTTGGGTTTATTCTTTTTCGATGTAAGTGGAGTGATATAATATGCCCTAATCTTAACTGGAATCTTGACATTATTCTTTAGGAAGGGGGAGGTACTTCGTGTGGTCTTGCTTGTTGTGCATGTTCATTTCAATATACAATTTTCTTGTTCCCTTGTGAACGCTGCTTCACCGGACCTATGGATCAATTTGGTCCGACGGGTACCGGCACTTTACTTACTGTTTGTTCCCTGATCTCATGGATTATACAATTCTTCTTTTGAAGTTCAGTTGTTTGTTTCTTTACAATTAAAAAAATAAAATCATACTTTTTACCTTGTTGTAGTTGACATGTTTTCAGGTTCACATATACCTAGGGAGTAAGAAAAATTGTAAACTTACATGTCGTGTTTAATGTTATTTCACAACCAACGGGGTTAATAGACTATTTAATACTGGCCTTTGAAATATTGTTGTTGCTATTTTGAGGTCAGTAAAAACAAAGACACGTGGAAAAAAGACAACAACAGCAAATGTAACAACCAACAACTCGCATTGGAATCGGTACTCTATTCTAAGTGCTAAAGTTCACGCTGACCTCTACTAAAGCACCCATCCATGCATGAACGTCTGCCCCGTCACGATTCTGCAACAAGCAAAAAACAAACACCAGTATTCGATTATCTAGTCCACCATTCAATGTATCCATCGCCCCAAACGAATGTAGTGTAGAAATAATCGATCTTTTTTCGTTAGGTATCGTTTTTAAATGAATGTTATCTGGATGAATGAAAGAGAAGCAGGGGAGGTTAGCGTGAAGGGAGGGGGTGTGATAGAACGGTGTATATATTGTCTACATCCTAACAGTATTTTATTGAACAAACCATTGTCGGTGTTTGATATTGACACATATATAATGCAGAATTCTGCGGTCGTAATCGATTATAGACGTAGATATCGTTGAATTGAAATCATGACAGTAAGGTTGTTCACATTAAGATTTTAGCGTTCAAGCAATCAGCACAGAACTACGTGGTTGAATCAACCAATCACTACATGAATACGCATTTGAATTGGCCAATCAAGCATGAATACGTCATTAGGCCGGCTGGTCTTGCGGTTAGCTCACCGGACTGTCAACCGACACGTCGCGGGTTCTATCCCTGCCGTCGACCGATCCCTGCCACCCTGCAGGAGTTTTTGACTTAGTAGACTTAATAATCTTCTATCTAGAGCACACACTAGTACACACACGCACACACTAGCGCACACACGCACACACTAGCGCACATTTTAAACAACTTCCTTATGGTAATATTGCTGCTCTAAAAAATCTAATAACGGACTTGTATTAGATCTGGGAAGCAGGAGGGGGGGGGGGGGGTAAATATGACTTACTACACCTCATCATTTCATTTGCTTCCGGTTTCATTTTTTTTTTAATTGCGCAATCGTCTATCGTTTTCTCACTCCTTTTCTCTCACTCCATTTTTCTCACTCTTTCTCTCTCATTCATTGTCACTCATTCTTTGTCATAGTTTGATCTGTCTAGTTATTTATCTACAAATCTGTATTTCTGGCTGTTTGACAATCTTATTGTCAATCTATTTATCTCTCTAGCTACATGTTTGTCTTCATGTCCGTCAGTCAGTCAGTCTGTCTATCTATCTATCTATCTATCTATCTATCTATCTATCTATCTATCTATCTATCTGTCTATCTATATGTTTGCTTGTCTCTCTATAATTCCATATTCGCTTGACTCAGACCCAGAGGGAGTCTGAGAATAAAGCAACGTTCAAAACTTCCTGTGGCCACCGCATTCTAATAAGGAGTGTCCAGCACTACGCCTAGCCGCCTTTTTTACTTTTCTATAGCTAATGTCAGCTTGATAGACTCAGGGACTCCCTCTAGACCCTGAACAAACCCAAGCCTCCACCTGTGTCGAACGCCTTACCACCAGGGCTGTGGAGTCGGAGTCGGAGGAATTTTGGGTACCTGGAGTCGGAGTCGGAGTTGGAGTCGGAAGTACAAAAAACTGAGGAGTCGGAGTCGAAACATTTATCTACCATTTATCAGTCGGAGTCAGAGTCGAAGAGTCGGAGTCGGAGGCAATTTTGGTACCTGGAGTCGGAGTTGGAGTCGGAAGTACACAAAACTGAGAGAGACGGAGTCGGAGTTGGAGTCCGAACATTTATCTCCCGACTCCACAGCCCTGCTTACCACTTGGCTACCATGCTCCATACAGTAATACATTCTTTAGTTTAGATATATTTTAAAAAAGCTCAGTGGTGAATGGGGCATTACCAAATGACAAATTAGTCATTTCGACAGTTAACGATGTCATGAGACTTTTCAGTGCATATGTAATGCAATTAATAATATTGAATAGGACATTTTGTTGTATATATATTATTATTTAAACACTTGCACTTAAAAGGTTTTGTTTTATAATACGAAATTGCGCATGCTCCTTGTCTGTTCAGTGGGTGGGCCACACATGCACACTTGGAGCCACGCCGACTCCAGTAAACAGAACGCGAGCGCGCGGAGTGCGGGCGCCTCTCACTTAAAGAGAGCGGTTACGTCACGTGGCCTTATTCTTTCCCCCCCCCCTTCTTTTTTCTTCATTCCCCTGAATCCCTTTGCGTTTCCATGACTGGGAGCAGATGTCTGGTTTGGGGTCTGCACAGATGTTGCTCGCGACTGGCACTTGGGTGAGTATCTCACTGAGTGTGGAAAATATAAAAAAATGGTGGCATTTTTAGAACATCTGCCGACGTAAACCCCCTCTCTCCCCTACTTATAAAACTCTCATTTTGCTTTGTTGTTCTCCAGCGTCCATTTATCGTTTCGCTATTTATTCATTTTTTATACGCCCCTTGGATTATTAACGACACGCTTGCATTGTTCTGTTAATTAATAGAAATTTAAAAGCAATAAAAAAAGACGTGGCAGGTGTACACACGTTTTAGCCATCAATGATCTTCGTGCCTCACTCGGTGATCTTCGTGACAAACTCAGTGATCTTCGCGATACACTCGGTGATCTTCGCGACACATTCGGTGATCTTGTGACACACATCGATGATCTTCGTGGCACACTCGGTGATCTTCGTGGCACACATCGGTGATCTTCGTGGCACGCTCGGTGATCTTTGTGCCACACTCGCTGATCTTTTATTTCACACTCGGTGATCTTCGTGCCACACTCGGCGATCTTCGTGGTACACTATGGGATTTTCGTGGCACACTCGGTGATCTTCGTGATACACTGATCTTCGTTGCACACTTGCTGATCTTCGTGGCACGCTCGCTGATCTTCGTGGCACGCTCGGTGATCTTTTTAGTTGGTTACACATTCAGTAACCTTCATAACACACTTGGTTTAATAAAAAAAAAAAGAAGGAATTAATACACAAACAAACTAAACCCCCCATCAATGCTCATTAAGTGCGTGGAGCTGATGCATTAGCTCGCTATCCGCTGCCCTAGTTATACCTGCTGCTGAGGATATTGTACACAAAGCGCGCTTCTGGTGTGCGCCTATAATATGTGGATGGGATTGTGTGGAAATGTGCATGCACATTTTGTTTTGGAATAAACAAAAATATTACGTAAGTAAAATGTTTATTTTATGATTCTTTTCCTTCTTCTTCTTTAAAGAAAAAATCTTGAGATAGCCGACAGATGTTCATTTCTGAAATAATATTATGTTTAAACTATCCGATTCCTAATCCGATTCCAAGTCCAACTTTTATTACTTATAGAGTGATATTATTGTTTACATATGGATTTTTTTTAATTTGTCGGCAAGATCAGTTTTTTACTAAACAGTGCTAATCTATGGTGCTAATAAAGTATATGCTAGAGAGATCTATATAATATGTGTGCTATTATCAGAAAATGCGCCCTACGACTTCTTCGGCCTTCAAGTTTATTCCTACACAACTATTGGCTGAATTCTAAACAACTGTCAGTAAAGTAAAGTACCCGTCGGATCGAATTGATCCATAGGTCCGATGAAGCAGCGTTCGCCAGTGTCTGTGGCCACGGCATACTAGGGGATTGTGTGGCCAGCACTATGAACAGCCGCCTTTACTTTACCCCAACCAAGGTCAGGTACCCATCAGAGCTGGATAGACTCAGGGGCACCCTCCAGTCCAGTCCTAGCCTGCTCCAAGATTCGAACCTGGGACCTTCGGCTCTCCAGTCGAACGCGCTGCCGCTCGGCTACCTTGCCCCCAAAACAACTGTCAGCGATTGGATCTTATTGCCTACTGTTTAGCTTTCTAGATATTCGTCTTTTATTTTTCTCCTTTAAAGAAATATTTCCTAACCGACTTGGTATGGGGTTAGTAGAGTTAGAATGTTTAGATATGGTACCGAGTGACTACTGTCACTTGTGGAGAGACTGAATTGGGGTTAGATTAACATAACGGGGACGGATAATCTAAGCATCTCCAACAATAATCTCTGGATCAAGATTTCGTTTCGGAATTTCGGCAGTCTAATATAGTGATCATTTTACGACAAAGGTAAATCATGCCGTTTAAAATGTCCCCTGTATTTTAATTACCTTTTTTCATCATTATAACAATCAATGAATCATCTAAATGATGAGCTAATCTATCAATTAATTTCTATAACTACAAATCATTAAATTTAGCAATATATCTGTGTCTCTTTTATTCAATGAATACATATAATTATCTAACTATGGTGCTTATCCATCGATTTGTCTATGGTTCTGTATGTGTATCTTTCTAGCTGTATGTCTGTCTATCTGTCTTCCAGCCTGTCAGACTATCTGTGTGTCTATCTCTTTTATCGCCTATCTCTTCATTTCTCTCTATCTATCTCTCTATCTACACGTCTGTCTGTCTATCTATCTAAATTGTTATTCTCAAATTTCTATAAAAAAATTTATATCTCCTACAAAATTAAAGCTTTTCACTGCTGATAAATGTGAATGTATATGCAAACAGTAGTGAGTAAAATTAACATAAAACAGGCGGCTAAACATTGCACTGGTAACAGGATCCCGTGGCCGCCGAAATGTGTGCACACTGCTTCACCTAAATCATGGACCAACATAGTCTGAATGTAAATGTGTATTGTGAATCAGTCTGTCTGTGTGCATGTGTATGTGTTCTACATGTACACCAATGTAGGACTATTTCTTCATCAAGTGTCCACTCGCTTTCAGCACTTTCATTATTCACTAAATTAAGGCGGTAGGATTTGGTGGGGGAGGGAACTGTTGACAGACACACAGACACACTAATCTACGCCATACATTCAAGATTATACTAGGTGCAGGTACAACTATAACGAACACATCGTTTTTTATCTTGATAAACTTGCAAAAGGTAGACAAGACAAAATATCACGCAGACCCGTATTCAATGGGTAATGAAAGGGCCACGGTGGCCGAGCAGCAGCGCCTTCGACTGGCGTACCGAAGGTTCAAATCCTGGATTTTCCCCACTGACTCGATGGTGTCCAGAAGTTTACCCAGCTTTAATGGGTACCTGACATTTGTTGGGTTAAAATAAAGGCGGCTGGGAACTGTGCTGGACACACATCCCCTAGTATTCCGTGGTCACTGAAACTGGTGAGCGCTGCTACACCGGCCCTACGATCAATTTGGTCTGACGATACTTTACTGAATGTGTAATGAGTTTTTTCAAAACTAAAATTATCCTTTTTCAAGAATTGCAAAATAAGAATGGTTGTTTTGGAAAATGTTCCTTTTAAATTATACTTATGATATATTCGATAAAGCGGTACTTGTTTCTAACTGCTGACATAACGGCTTTTATTTTATGATGATGGAGGGATATAGAAGGCGTGTTTGGGGGCAAGGGGAGGAAGGAGGGGGCGTCTGATATCTGATGATTGCCTAGGAAACACAATAGACTTACCCTGATCAAGATAACAACAAAGAAAAAAAGAAGAACATGATCGTATAATTAAAAATAATTAGAAAGAAACGTTAAAATGTCTTGAATGAATTATAAACAAGTAAATTTAAATTTAAAGGCGTATTGAAACGAGATGGGGAAGGGGGATGAGCTGTAAATTAAGCACACGTGTTTAGTTTGCAATATTGATGACAATATGTTTTTTAAAGAATGTAAAACTTTGGAGTAGCAATGAAGGTCTGAGAGAGCTAGAATTGTGGTTTTGTTTGAAACAGCGTTCTGGAATAACCAGAGTTTACCTCCTCCCCCCCCCCCACGCCCCTCTCCCAAAACTCAACACAGCAACCTTGAAGGCCAGACCTTTGACCTTTGGTGTGCTATGACGTCATCGCCAGGCCCTCTTCTTCTTCATCGTCATAATAATAATGATAATAATAATAATATGACGTGTTTTCCCACCTGACGGTGAGCACCTGTTCGCAGTGATGGTTTATTCCCTCCCCCTCCCCCCCCCCCCCTACCCACTTTTTTCTTCGAATTACTTCGAATCCAAACATGCATTTAAACAAGGCGCGAATACACGCTCAAAAAGCTCATGCGCAGCTGCGCAAACACACATATAATATACAAACATCTATCATCGTTGAATTCGTTGATATCTTTATAAAGCTTAAAATAAAAACAACAACAATATATGCAGACATTTGATTCCGTTTCTTAACAATTATACTAATAGTGATTTCAATACTTCAAATTATCTGGTAACTCGATCTTTGCCTTAACCTTTTCTTTTTTTCCAGCAGAAATGTTTATTGTCTAACCGAGAATAATAAATGAGTCCCACCCCGTGTTGAGTTGACCCAGCTTGTACACATGTCTAGGCCGTATAGTTTAGTCTAAAAATAAGAAATGTTTACATTTCCTAGTTTTATTGATGTACATGAAATCGCCATTTCTTTAGATTCAATAAAGAATCATCGCATCTTTATGTAAATATATACAACAGCGTTGTTATAACGTCACATATGCGGTGAAGGACGATTGTTTTGTTTTTAAAATACACACAAGGTGCTCTGTTCTACTAAAGCTTTTCTGTGGTCAAATATTAGTGACCCTCTGAGACCCATGGAGATTAACGATAATCTACTATTATGATAATTTACATTCTGGTATTCTTGCTACTCCCAAGATAAACAAATCAATAGATAGAATCAATGGATTAAATTAGGAGAACAATAGAACATAACATGGAGTTGTTTTTTTTAAAACCATTTTTGTTTGCTAGGTACAATACTTAGGGGGGGGGGGGGGGGGGGGGCAGGATTGCCGCGTTGCAGATTGGCGTAACGAAGGTCCTGGGTTCGAATCCTGGTGAAGGCTAGGATTTTTTTCCCTGGACTATAGAGTGTGTCCCTGAATGTACAAAGGCTCTGATGGGTACTTGACATTAGTTAGGGTAAAAGTAAAGCCGGTTGGGCATTGTGATGGTCACACATCCTCCTTAGTATGCCGTGGCCACTGAAACTGGTCCGAAACTGGTACTAGTTACCATACTGGTCCATTTACATTTGTACGTATCAGAGTATATTACTGCTCTAGACCAGGGGTCGGCAACCTTTTGATATTAGTGTGCCAAACTAGGAATTCTAATTTACTCAGCGTGCCAAGAGCCTAAGCTATACCCTGTTCTAGCACTCAATTTCGTGCATAGAATACTTCAATCGCCTTTTTGGTGGTCTTTTGCGTGCCATTGAAAAAAAATTGCTCTGCGGGCCAAATCTGGCACGCGTATCGTAGGTTGCCGACCCCTGCTCTAGACTATCGTCTTAACAGTAAAAAAAAAAAACTGCTACATTTTATAACTGAGCTTATCTTTACTCTCACATTGAAAGTACTTTTTATTATCGATCTATCGATCTAACTTTCTGTCTATATATGTAACTATCTTACTATTTATTTAGTAACATTTGATTGTGAATGTTAGTGAGTATAAATTAATTAATGCAACTTTATTATAGCTTTCCGGGGTTAGTTTCGTTTTGATATTGATAAAATGTCACGCTGATAGGCTCTAATTTTGAATCTAAATCGACCATGGGGATTTATTAAGGACGCGGGGTCTGTGTGTTTTAAAAGGTCAGTAAGTATTTAATTCGAGCCCAATGAATTAGCGACCATCAGGTACCTCTCTCTCTGTAGCAACCACATCAACCCACATCGATACAAAACAATCGAGTTGGAATCCGACAAAAAACAGTTCAAACACAGTTCATAACTGCTCGCGCAGTTGTTGGTTCCAATGTAAAGCAACTTTTGAAAATAATAGCATATAAGATTCAAGACTATAATAAGATAGACCGCTTGCTCTATTTTTAGAGCTTATATGTTGTTTTTCAGTGCGCAGCCAATAACGCTGTCTTAAATGACTCCTATGACTGCCTAAAGATTTCCGCTGTAGCCTACACAACTTTCGATTTTCATTTTAATTATTCATTGAGAAAATCATTAAATCATTAAATAAAACGGAAGTGTACAATACACAAGGGAATCAGGAAGTCATTCTAGTCATCAAATTGCAGAAATATTAAAGCAATCGGTTAATCTTATTATAGTCTTTGGTAATATTTACAGTTTCACGTTTAGACCGCTTTGGAGGAAACGGGCCAGTGCAGCAACGTTTAGTGCTTCCAGCATGTGCCAACATACAGATGGATAGTGTGGCCAATACGACGCTCTACCGTATTTACATCAGAGCTGGGTTGAGACCAAGGATAAGTTCTGCCATACACGCATTTAGCTTACCAAGATTTGAACTAAATACGTTTAGAAGGGCCAGCCAATGCTCTGCTGTAAAGACTCCCCTCGCCCCAATAAAAATCTATTGCCCGGGGCCAGACGTTTGAATTTCGTTCTAAAATTTTTTCCTTGAAAATCGTTTTGTCCCTTCCCGCTTCTTCTTTTTAAAAAAATATTATTTCATTTAGTCGTCTGACATCATTTTCTCTGCTCCGGGGGGTCCAATTCTTTTGTGTGTGTGTGTGTGTACAATTTCTAAATATGAAATTTAGCCTTTCTTGTTAAAGTGTATGAATGTCGTCCCGCCCCTCCCCCTTCTTATCTTGCCACTAGGCGTGGGGAAAAAAAAGAGGAAAGCAGTATTGGGGAGGCTAGATTGCCAGATATTCGATGCCAGTTTCATTTTCATGTTGTTGTTTTTCTTCTCGCACGGTTTGATTGAATTGTGGCGGACCGATTCGATGCATTGATTGTATTGGAGGAAGAATATAAAAAAAAACACACACACAATACAATGAAACACACTGGGTTAGATCGATACGCAACACAATAGCTTTATTTAGTCCACCCTCGATTGCTGGCTCGGGGTATTTTCATTAACCTTTCTGCGCGAGTGTGTTTGTGTATCAATATTTGTGTGTGTGTTGCTCTAGATATTAATCTAATCGTATGATTATTTATTAAATTTCTCCACTGACTGTTTGTGGTAGTGCCGCAGTTAAATTTTCACCTTTCAAAGAATGTGATCTAATTATGCGAACTATATGAACATTTTCCTTTAGTAGTAATAAGAAACGGTAGTTCCGTTACAATAATTTTATTCGGATTAGGTCGAAAATCAATATATATTATCTGACTAACATTCATAGGCCTATATCTTTTGCAGAAATGATTCCTAAGATAAAAACAAACAAATGAAGTATATTATGCAGTCTGTGTATTTATCCGTCTAAGTATCTGTCGACAAAAAAGTATCTTTCAACATCTTCATTAGCATGTCAGTCTATCTATTGATTTATCTGTATGTCCCTCTATGTGTTAGTCTGTATGTCAATGAGTCCATAAATTTGAACTTTTTACTTCTTTTTCAATATTGATTCCTCTCGCTCTCTGTGAATTAGTTTCACATCAGCCAGGGGTTTCCAGGGCTACATACAGGAATTATAGCCATACACTTTATAAGCTCCGTTTTGTTTAATAAGACTTATGATCCAGCGTCATTTTAAACTCTCATGTGGAGGAATTATTAAATAAAAGTAGAGACCTTAAAAAAATTGTATAACGTGGGCCCAGGAGACTTAATCATTTTTTGGGGGGCTTCATTTTTTTTTTCGATTACAAAGAAGGAAATCGTTAAGTAATCTGATCCTCCGTCAGAAGCCGTGAAAGTTTCAATGAAAGCCGTTGGATTCTGTAGAAGAAATCTCATACCGATACTTTGTTTATTGTAGCGAATTCTGGAGAAAAGAAAACAAACACAATGTAACGTGTTGACGCATGCGTACACTCGATTAAGGGCAATCATCTAATCACCATCAATAAATTTAAAACAAAACACAAAAAGACAACAAAAAAACAACAACAACCACGCTGTAATGTCTAACAACAATATTAAGCAATGGCTTTTGTTACAAGACATGCATTATAATGGTTTATTTGCAATCTACATTAACTTCTAAAGATGTGCTAATCTACATTAATTTCTAAATATATATTAATCTGCATACGCCTTCGACGGGCGTCCTACTGGCGGTCAACAGGTCCTGGGTTCTAATCCTGGTGAAGACCAGGATTTTTTTTACCCCGGAACTGGAGGGTGTGCCGGAGTCTACCCAGTTCTGATGGGTGCCTGACTTAATCATATAGTAAAGGCGGCTGTTCCTTGTGCTGGCCCTACAATCACCTAGTCTGCCGTGGCCACAGAAACTGCTTGGTCCGTATAGTACTTTACTTACTTACTTATTTATGACACATTGAATATACATATATAGGCCTACATAGATAATCAAGAAAAGAACACCAATAAAACAGCCGACATCACTGCCAGTATAAAGTTCTAAGATAGCTAGAATAGATACACGTACAATAAATAAACAGAGTAAAAAAAAAAAAGAACAACAACTATTTAAATACCAAGACGAAGTATGTCGCTTTCACCAGATCACCCAATGCCTTAGACAAAATACAAAAGTACGATTTACACGTAAAATGTCCCTTTGCTGCCGAAGATTTTCTGGTATTGTAACTACTTTACATTACCTACAGTGAAAACCCAAAAAAAAAATGTCGTTAGTAAATACTCATCGTTAATGATTTATTCAGATCAATGTGTCAATTGATAAAACCCTCTAATTGACGTTTAGTCTAACCTTCCACTAGTCTCCATTTAATTATAAAGTTTTTTTTCCTGTTAACCTTGCACAGAGAAGTAACAGTATATAATTGAGCTTGGAGTTCTTGCCTATTGATTTTATAGTGTACTAGCTGCTAAATATAGACTTGGTAAGAGGATTTTCATCGTCATAGTAAACTGATGGGGTAATTGGACGCCATCAGCGTTTTCTAAATAATTATTTTTTCCACCAAATATTCCACACGATTTATTTTAACCCTTACAGTCCCGGGCGCGTATATAGCGAAACTGAAGGCAGCATAGATAGAAGTAGGTCGGTACGGGAAGGGTTAAAACTCCTTATAATAATATTAGCTTCGCGATACTGTTTTCTGGCTGGCTGGCGAACGACCCTCTTGACACTCTAAAGGCTTAGTTGAACCAATGCCTGTCATCCTATTGAACTGAAACATGGCACATATGGGTTAAGCCCTGGGTAACACATTAATTTCATTTTCCTCCACATCCCCCTATACGTTAAGGTAAATCCGTTTGAACGCTCCTGAACGCTCATATTAAATATCTTTTAATTCTGTAAAAATGTAGGCCCCATATAACTATTAATTTCGCTGTAACTAATTTTAGTTTTTGCTTCTTTGTATATGACAAAGAGCAAAATCACTATAAGGCTAATGTTAACATAAATGCATATGAAGGCTTTAAAAAACACCTATTTTTTAGGGGTGGGATTATTTATTTAAATGTTCAATAAATATATATATAAAAGATAGTACTGTAAATTTGTTCATTTTCAAGATTACAAGTTCACAGACTTTCGTCTCATTAGGCTAAGCTTCAACTTCTGGAATATTACAATTTTCCACACCGCATTAACGTCTGCTGCGTTTTAGTTTTGGTTGAGAGTTACCAGTGACAGTAATACAGTTATTTCTAACATGTGCTGTAAAAAACGTCATTTTTTGGTATGTTTTTGATCGCCAAATAGGAGTCGACAATTTTTGTACTAGGCCTATGGAAGCTTTGATATTTCTTTTTAAATACGCTATATAAATTACAGATCAATGTATATTAATAAATAGCTCTAAATCAAAGAGAACTATATACGTGTTCTAACTTATTTGTTGCTCAATGCTAAATGCGCTCTATACCTACAGTAAGTTTCTTCGCAGCACAATTATTATATCATATTTTTATATTCTATTCTATACTGATTATAGAGCGATGTATGTTATATTATATACATTAAACCACGTATTCTGAGTATTTTAAGACTTTTGCAGCATCAGCACAATTGCATTATGCACACATAATGTTTAGACGAGCCATATCTTTCAGTCAACAATAATAAAATGTCGACTAGTGAGATACTGTCGCTTGCTCCTTTCTGTTATCTGCCGATCAATAACGCCTTTATATAAGATTATTTTCCGTAATTCTTTTTTAAAACTGGTTCTTGTGCATCTCACATAACATGCACATTCCATTATTTGCTTTCTTGTTTTCTATTAACTTCGCAAAAAGGTTATCTCTATCACTGTATACGACCTATATCTGGGATATTTTTACCCCTTGGTATCGAGCTCAAACTTGACACATAGACGTTAAGCCCACTACAACATATCCTATCAACATTTTAGCATCATCCTTCACTCCATCGGTTTGAATTGTATGCTTCATTACACTTTAGGCACTTTAAAATTCTTATTGACGGTCAAACACACAACTTATTTTAAAACATTTATAGATCAATTGATCAAGCTTTTTGTGTGATTCTTCCTTTGTTGGTAGTGAGAAGTCTGAGAAGCTAAATCTTTGCAAGGCAATTGCATAATACGATGGATATAAGTGTAATGTAAATGGGGGCACGTTGGCCGAGCGGAAGCGCGTTCGGCTGGCGTACCGAAGGTCCTGGGTTCGAATCCTGTTAAAGGCTAGGATTTCCGGGACTGGAAGGTGTCCCTGAATCTACCCAGCTCTGATGGGTATCTGACATTTGTTGAGGTAAAGTAAAGGCATCTGGGCGTTATGCTGGCCACACAATCATCTAGTATGCCGTGGCCTCAGCAACTGGTGAACGCTGCTTCACCGGCCCTATGATCAATTTGGTCAGAAAGTTAATATACTTTTTTTTTACGTGTAATGTACCCATCACTTAAACTACGCAATAAACAAACGTCACAAACGATCCTACACTATAACACTACATATTAACAACACCTCGAATTAAACTACAACACCATACATAACAAGCAATTCAATAATTCATCTCGTCTAACACCCCCCGATCAACTACAAAAGCAAATCATCGCCCGTCATTACTCTCTGTCAGCGACCAGGACCTGTGCACATCGACACCTTCTCTTTTACACACACACACACACTCACACACGCCACACACATACACACACATCTACACAGACACACACACGGTGAAATACCAACGTAATATCACAACCCTAGACTGTCCATGACCATTTCACCGACATCACCCCCCCCCCCCCTCTACCCTCTACCAACACATCCAACCCTTTTATCTTGGTGGGGGGGGGGGGGAGGAAAAACAAAACTACAAGGCTAAATTGGGGGGCCAGACATTGACACCAAATTGACCAATTCAGACCCCAGTAGTGTCACTCCACAGGAAGCCAAGCAGACCTCTTACCCAGACAATTTCTTTTTGTTATATCTCTGGCAACACCGGGGATGTGTTAATGGGATTGATTGATTGTTTTTTTTTATCTTCTCTTCTCTTGGTCATGTTTGAGATACCAGAGTTAGGATTATAATATATTATCCGAATACCCGAGTTGAGGTTATGTTTATATTTAGATATTTTAAGTATAGGCGGCCGGGCGTTGTGCTGAAAATGAGTACCAAATGAGAAAATGAGTTGTGCTGGCAACACATCCCCTAGTAGGCCGTGGCCACAGAAACTGTTAAAACGCTGCTTTTTTGTCTCTTTTTTTTTTAAGTCCTTTATACAGCGGTCGGCAACCTTTTAATAATAGCGTGCCAAAGTAGGATTTTTAATTCATTCTCCGTGCCAACAGTTTAAGAGTCATGTTGCTCTGGCACTCAATTTCTTGTAGAAGAAGCCTGCATTGCCTTAAGTATGTCTTCCGCGTGCCATTGAAAATCACCCTGCGTGCCAAGTGTGGCACGAGTACCGTAGGTTGCCGACCCTTGCTTTAAAATCTTAACTTCGCTTTTGTTTCTTTGTTTGTCAGTCAGTAGAATCATTCCGTCATCCTGTCAAGCTAGTATTATGGCACTAATATTTGTTTGAAATAACAATACGTTGTATCAAATCAGTTTGTTCTGTTTTTCAAGAAAAAATACACACACAAAAAAAAGAAAGTATGAATAAAAATAAATTTGCGTTAAAATTAAGGTTATATAATTTTACATTTTATAAACCTTGATTTAATTTAAAGATTTTTTTTTAAAGCTAAAATAATAATCTTAGATATGAAAATAATTAGACTTGTACGTCTTCTTAAATTCCAATCTTACAAAACATCAGAACTGTCGTTAGGATTTCCCCCCCCCCCCCCCCTTCAAATATATAATGGCTAGAAAGCCCATAGATGTAGTGAAAAGGGAGAATGGGGTGCGCTTTAAGTTTGACAATTCCAAGTATGACTAGGTTAAAGCCATTTTGTTGAGTATTGTTTTGAACAAAATAATGATTCGATTTTTGGCGAGATTATAACAATTTTTTTTTTATTCTTGGCTGATTAGAAATTTTAGTCTGGAATTAGTCTGGAGTGGATCCTCTTCTGGGATATTTTTCATCTGAACCTTTTCTTTGTTTGCTATTCACATTTTAGACATATTGACAGACGTCTTATTCAGGTGTTGGACTCTTATCTCAGTTCGTCCTGCACAACATCTGTCTATGTGGCCATGTCTGTCACTTAGGGATCGAAGAAGCCAATGCGAATGTGAAAGAATCGACAGATTAGGATTGTTAAACATGGAGTGTGTGAGAGGATGAGAGGATGGGGTGAGTGTGGTAGACAGAGGAGTCATATGACGTCAGCGTCACACACTTTGACGTCATATTTTATTTCTAAAGGTCATCGCTGAGATAGACTTACGCTGAAATGATAGAAAAAAACTAATCGATAGCAAATTACTAGCTAGGACTTTAAAAAGAATGAACGTACCCCAGATTCTCTCATTTCTGAACTGAAAGCTTACAGCTAGGATTTAAACTTGGAAAACTTTTCAACAGGTCGGCCGTAAAGCTGTATTCATAGATTCCCCAATTCAGTTGTTGGAGATAAAATTATGTGAAAGTTAGTTTTTTGTCATTCCAGTGTTTGAATGCGAGTTGATTTTTAACTCTGGCACACAAGTCTTAGGTGGTGTTTGATGCATGTGGAGTTTGGTGTTTGTGGAGTTTTATGTATTTAGAGTTTCATATATTTGGAGTTTGAAGTATTTAGAGTTTGATGTATGAGGAATTTCAAGTATGTAAGATATTCAACAGACACAAAAAATAAATATATTGCATTGAGGTATTTTATTCTACATCAAAGGAAGATAAATAAATGGGATTAAAGTGGCTGAATGTGTTTGTACGAAGCGTCTTCTTTATACTCAAATTCGGTAATTGTAGGTATTTAAATAGACCAATAGCGACGATCGATTGCGTTGCTGTTTCCAGGACCATCACGCTAATTCCATACAATTTTGTGTAAATGGGGAGGGGGGGGGCTCAGTGGTAAGAACCTACTTCGAACTGTTTATTAGGGGTCATGTTTTTAGAATATGTTCTGCGTTTTAAAAAGACATTGCACATGAACAATCTTCACTGGTTACAAAGCGTAGCCTTCGGTGCATGTGATGTAGTCTAGTCGTCTGTTGTGTTCAGTTTTAAGTATGTATTTATCAATTTGGGTCTGTCGGTAATATAACAATGTTAGGGATGATTGTAAATTTGTATTAGGCTCTGGGTGGTTGTTTCACCATTATTTGGTTTATTTGTTATTTGATTTTGTGTTAAGTTTATACGCATAGCAAGCAACATTTGTTAGAAGTTCTTTTTTGCCTGACTTTACCAATGGGTCAGCGATCTCAATTATTCTAATTTTAATATGCCCTGGTATCCGCAATAGTGCCTATATTTTCTGGTTTAGCTAAGTTTTTATATGTCTGAATGATGCTGAATTCAACGAACCATGGCTGATCCTGGCTGTGTGTGGCTAGCTGATGGATTGTCGTTGAGACTTGAACACAGCCAAAGTAAAATCACATGATCATTCTAGATTTATAACAATCCATCCCGTCAATAATTTTATTGTTCTTAATTCACGGATAATTGCGTCAGTATCTTTTATATTATAAATAATTTTAAATAAACAACACTACATGTAAAGTTAATCTTCGATGAGGCGGAAAATGAAAAACTAATAATCAACAATCAACGTTGTGATAAAGATGAATAAGTAAGGTGTTTGTGTGTCTGTGTGTGCACAGGCGTATTTAGGCATGTTCCACATGTTCCATGGAACTGGGGCCCCCACACAAAAGGGGCCCTCACACATCCCAAAACACGGTCTGTTGTTGTTCGTCCGTCGTGATCGACGATGACCATTTTTGTCGTCCTATGAAGTATGGGGTGTGGCTGTGCGGTGGGTTTTCATGTGGCTAAAGAGGCCTATCCTTGCGCGGAAAACACGGTCTAACACAGCAATGTCGGAAGGCAGTGGCGAGGCCACGAGTGTCGCACCCCCCCCCCTCCCCGCATAAATTTGGACCTTGTGAACAGGGCCCCCACAATCGTAAATACGGCCCTGTGTGTGTGAACGTTGCGAGGACGTTTGTGTCTTTTATGTAAGCCGATCTCTGTGCACCTGGCCGCCATATTTGTCCTAGTTTTGTTGTGTGCAATTGTACGCAATTATTAATTATTTATATACATAATATGATACTGTTGACAGCTTTTGTTGAGAGAAAGAGAGAGTGTATGGGAAGAGGGGTTTTCCCCCTGCACATCAAGCGGGCGGCGTGCTTTGCTGCCCAGCCGTCCGTGGCATTCGGTTGTTTGGCAAACACGCTCGATCGGAATGACCGATCGCACAATAAGACAAAAAAAAACTTTCGTTGCAATATTTAACAACGCAATTTATTGCTTTTCCACCTTTTCGTTGTTGTTGTTGTTGTTTTTAACTCTCGCGAGACCAGATTTACACCGAATAACAAACAAACGACATATATATGCCAGTGGTATCGACGCACTCTGTGTAAATTGCAGCGACCATGACGTATGGATCCGTTAATTTGACGACATATTTTGATTGCGTGTTTTTTTTTTCTTGTTTTTGGTTCTTACCCATCATTGCTTGCAATCTAATCCATGTTTTTTTACTTACTTTTTCAGATCATGTGATTAATAATACTTCATACCAATGATTACAATTGGAGCCTGACATGACGTCAATATGTAACACCATGATATTCTAGTCTCTCGTCTGCTAATATTACGCTAAAAATGTTTCCTGAATGATTTGAACAAAAAATATAGGCAACAACACCAAAATAATAGCAGCGTAATAATAATAAAAATATGACTTCTGCAACGGACGTTTGGTCAACACGAGCGAGGTTGGTGTTGTGACATTTGACACTCCAAAGGTCATCACCATGGAGTTGCTGACGCGAAACCCGAACAGCTTGTCCGCGAAGAAGGGCGACGACAAAAGCACGAGCATCCCCGCCGGAAACAGTGGCGGTGTTTCTGGCGCGCCCCCTGGCGGCGGACTGGGATTGAGGAAAAGGACCGCGTCGGCCGAGTTTGGCAGCGCGGAGATCGTCTGCTCTTTCGCGGTGCCCTGCGCCAAGAAGAACTCCGAGGGAGACACGTCCGCCCGCGCCTCGGCGGACAGGATCAGGCTGAGCCCCATTAACTTGAACGAGATGACCAGCAAGTGCATGAGGCTGGACTCTAGCGGGCTGACCACCACCACCCCGACGCCGTCCCCATCCCCGCGGGGCGACCCTCCTGCGTACACCCCCGAGCCCGCAGCGCCGGCGTCCGCCCCTGGTAGCACCTGGCACACCTCGGCTTCCGGTGGATACGACCGCCACTCGTTCGCCCCGATTGATTCCATGGGCGGAGGACTAGGAGGAGGAGGTGGGAGCGTAAGCGGCGGCGGCCCACCTTCAGGGGGAGGGGATGCTGACGGCGACGACGCTGAACAGAGGCTGATGCTGGGCCCGGCCCGCAGACTTCTGGACGACGCTTTCACTGTAAGGATTAAAAGGCGAAGCGTGAACAGTTCTGTGCAGGTGAAGGTCTACAATTTCCTGGAAAGGCCAACGGGCTGGAAATGTTTTATCTATCATTTTACCGTGTGAGTATGCTTTCACCTCATTTATTTAGCCATAGTATTTATAGTCAAGGGTTGTGACTATAAACGACACAACATATCTATGTATCTTTGTATGTATCTATGAATGTATTTTACCGTATTTGTATGTCTATATATTTTTTTTTGTCTATTTATATATCTATCAGACTATTTGTCTTTCCGTCTATATATCTATCAACCTATCTGTCGCGTTATATATCTA
This sequence comes from Anisus vortex, assembly GCA_949126835.1. Classification (NCBI taxonomy): domain Eukaryota; kingdom Metazoa; phylum Mollusca; class Gastropoda; family Planorbidae; genus Anisus; species Anisus vortex. The sequence continues at coordinate 9,151,991 of OX421497.1, forward strand.
CTTTCTATACATACATTTATCCTTTTAACTATCTGACTATCTACCAGTATCATTTTTTATGTATCAATCTACTTTTGTTTCTGCGTCTGTCTATCTGTTCGTCTGCTATCGTTGTCCCTAAACCTTTGCCTGTGTGTACTATAAACTCCATCAAATGCCAACAACCATGTATTAATTATGTCAGACACAAAAATGTGAAGCACAAACGCACCTACACGTACCACAAAATAAAAATACGTCCTATACAGCCACACACACAACACGTAATAAATCTCGTACATACAGGCATCTCTCACAATTAATTAAGCAATTCTTCGATCAAAATTATGACTAAACACGCAGTAACATGCGTATTAAATTATACATTGCTTTTTGTTGTATAGCTTTTTCACACTCGTAGTCATGTAAACATAAACAAACAATACTCATCTTCACAATTAGTCAATAGCTGCTTACACGTAATGTGAAACAAATTACCTTAGTAACAAAAAATACCACAGCTTGTTGCTTTATTGCACAGCCTGTAATATCACGTGATTAACACTTCCACGTGACCTTTTTAAAAACGAAAGAAACGGAAAAGAGAAGAAAAAAACACACACACACTCAATGTAGCCAGTGAAACGTGACCATCAACTCTCCGTCGTCGATTGGCTAATGAAACAGGTCGCGTGCTCCTTTTAATGCCATCATCAAAGTAATGGCGCGTGAAGTCCGTTCGGTTGATCCATTAGTCGGACTTCTTATCCCCCTCAGTTTTATGTTTCAACTTTGATTGCTGCTGTTAGATGGTGTTTTAAAAATGTGTGCACTCTTTTTAATTGTAATGCTCGCGCAGACTTTTAATACGGCAATTCTAAGAGAGTCTTGCCAACAATTAGATGAATTACGATCGATAAATCATCATAAATGAATACCTAATTATCAATTTTACCTTTCTATTCACCTGTTAAACTGTAAGATTTACGTTCGAAATGTTAACATTTAGATGGGCTAACCTGTCAACAAATAACAAATTTCGTGGGTGCGTTCTATTAATAGGAATGATAAATCCAAGGTCAGCGATGTGAATATGATTTAGGGTTTAATTGACTGCACGATAGGTGCCTTTAAAACCACAGGTCACAGGTGATACAATGTTAGTATATCATGATTAGAAACTGTATTCAAATAGTATGACTCGTCTCTTACTTAGAAAAGTTTATATCTGCTTTTAGAACGGCCTTATGTCATTCTAACAAAGGTATCCTGTTCCAGGAAGAACATTGACATGAATAAATAAGGTCGGTCATATGTGCTAAGAATATTCAAATGTGTTAATAAGAACGGCCACATGTGATAAGAGCAGCCACACATGATAAGTACAGCTATATATGATAAGAGCAGCCACATAATATGCTGAGAGCAGCAACATATGCTAAGAGCAACAACATATTATAAGAGCAGTTCACATGTGATAAGAGCAACGATATAGGATAAGAGCAGCCACATAAGATAAGAGCAGCCACATAAGATAAGAGAAGCCACATATGATAAGAGAAGCCTTGCATACAAAGAGCAGCCTTGAGCGCTAAGAGCAGCCGCATGTGATAAGAGCTTCAGCTCGTGCTCAGAACGGCCCCAGGGTGTTTAAACGTGCCACGGAGACTGAAAAATAAAGGTCTTACGTACATAGAAGTCTAAGGTCACCTTGCCCCACGTTCCTACCCCCTAAAGCTCTGACCACTCACAAAATAAAAAGAGCTTAAAATGGAAAAACCGAATGTGGCACACAAGTCCTAAATAGGTCTGGCCCCCGGTGTAGGGAAGGGTGGTCGGAGGAGAGAGACAATGTTGTAAAAGCGTCATCCCCCCTGGTGGATATTACATAACACCTCGTCTCTCTCTCTCTCTCTCTCATTCCACTCTCCACTCTCTCTCTCTCTTTCTCTCTCTCCATTCTCGTCCAGGATGTATGCCTGAAATGCAATTAATTACACACGCGCGTCCGTTGGGGACCTGGCTTTGGACTTAAGTGGCAGATTGTATTTTTGTTTTTGGGAAGCGAAATGTTTTTTTTCAGAAATTGAATCATTTTTTTTTCGTTGCCTCTACTCTTGTTAATGTTTTGACCGACAAAAGAAAAACGAAAAAATATAGCACTAAAATTATTTCCACCTAAATATTTAACTATGTTAACTCCTTTATTTATTTATTGGTGTGTGTGTGTGGGGGGGGGGGGAGGGGGGGGGGGTCTTTACATTGTCCATTCTCCCTTACACAACAGTTCAATTCTATCAATCTCTGCCTGACTATTTGTCTCTGGTTTCTGTCCGTCTCGGTAAAAAAACTCTATTTCTTTCTTCTTTTTTTTTTTTTTTAAATGAGACTTCTCTCCATTTGTTTAATGTGTGTGTGTTGTGTGTGTGTGTGTGTGTGTGTGTGTGTGTGTGTGTGTGTCCGGGAAGGGGGTGAGGTAGACATGACCGACATGGTTCTTATCGTAATTTGTCCCCCCCCCCCCCCCCCACTCCCGTTTTTTGTTCTCTAGAAATGTTTCTGTTATATGCTCAGAAAGACTTAAACCCACATAATATCTCTTTTTCTCTCTTAGTCTCATACTCTCGTTTCTCCTCTTTAACATAATCGTATTTCTCTCCTCTTTCCTCACTCTTATTTTTTTACTCTTCTCTCTCTCTCTCTCTCTTGTTCTAGGTTCTCCATTAGATTTCTCTTTACCCTATTCACTTTGTTCAATCCGTTTAATTAAATTCGCTGTTGTTCCTTTCTTTGGGTGCATGTTTTCTGGCGACCACGCTTTCGGGAAGATAATTGACTTACTTTCTCTTTATTGCATCGAGCTTAAACTTGGAACATAGACTAAAGGCCGATAATAATACGTCCTTATCCAATTTTCATCTACACGCCCCAACCCTTTAAAAAATCAGTATTTAAACTTGATTTTGTTTTCATTACAACTTCTGATTCTGATTTCAAAATCTATTTTGAAAGCACCTGATTGGCATACTTTCCCCTATTTGAAATCGTGTATAGACATTCGATTTTTTCTTAATTAAGAGTAACAATGGGTGAAATCCTAGGAAGGCCTACTGCCTATAATGCATAAGATGGATTTATAAAATAAAAACAACTGTCTTTTTAAGTAAAGTACCCGTCAGTCCAATTTGGTCCATAGCGCCTGTGAAGCAGCATTCACATATTTCTGTGGCCACGGCATACTAGGTGACTTTGTGGCCACCACAGCAGCCTTTACTTCAACCCAACTAATGTCAGGTACCCATCAGAGTTGGGTAGACTCCGGGACACCCTCCAGACCTGGGGAAAAAATCTGAGCATGTACTATGATGATTCGAACCCAGGACCTTCGATGCGCCAGTCAAACGCGCTGTCGCTCGGCCACCATGCACCTGTGTTTTTAAAGAGTTGTTTAAGTCTCTTTGAGTGAATATATCTTTTTTGTTATTTAAATTTTCTCTCTATTGTTCTGTCTGTCTCTCTTGCTATTCTCTTTTTCTTTTTTTTTGCTTTCTATTTTAATTTCTTTCTATTCTCTTTGTATTTATATTTCCCGTGTTCCCTCTGTTCTTTCATTTCTCTGTCTCTTTCTCTCTCTTTCTCTCTCTCTTTGTTTCTATTTGTATATCTTTCAGTCCTTGGGTCTCCTATGCTCTCCCTTGATATCAAACTCTATTTTTTTCTTTCACTTTATTTCTCTGTCACTCTCATTAACCCTTCCCGTACCGACCTACTTCTATCCATGCTGCCTTCAGTTCCGCTATATACGCGCCCGGGACTGTAAGGGTTAAAATAGCTTCACTGTCTTTATTTCTATTGTATATATTACGTCATTTTTTTATTCTAAATAAAAACAAATAAACAAACAGCAAAAAAAAAATAAAAAAAAAAAAAAAAAAAAAAAAAAAAAAAATATAAAGCAACTAATCAACTCCCTGCCATTCATATTTTCATAAGGTCACGTGACTAAGGTATTCACTACAAAACGACGTCATGACTTTCAAATTTTTTGAAAATATACTTATCAACCTTTTATTAATTTTATTCTTTGTTTATTCTGTTTGCTATTACTTGTTATATCCGCCGAACGGAAGCGCAGAAACGATATTTACAATGGGCCAGCAGTAAAAGAGTTAAGAATATTAATGTATTGGTCCCTATGTTAGTTTTTTTTTGTCGGGAGTTAGGCTTCTGCCCGGTTAAACATGCGCAGAGCGAACTCTCTCTCCTCCCCCCCCCCCCCATCTCAAATTCACGAGCATTCACAGCTCAATAATGTTTGCCATTATGCCCCCCCCCCTCCCTGAATCAATGTCCGCAATTAGTAGGAATTCATTTCGATAAAAGCTGTTCCCGTGTTGTTTGAGTTAAACTCTGGCATTTGTCGCTAAACCCACGGTGGTTGTGCCATCATTTATTAATGGCGCATTTATTATTTGTGTACTTTTGACTGGATGATCCCCAAGGGACACAACTACTGAAATTTTCAACCGTGGAATTTACTAAAACACTTTTTTTGCGCTCTAATCAACAGGCAAAAGTGAATCCTTCCGAATTCACGATGGGCAAACCTTTAGAGAAAGGGAGAAACTGAAAATCTCGATTTAAACCAGAATTTCAGTTTAGACTTTTACGCGAGCTAATTAAGTGATCTAGCTCAGACTTTATGCCGGATCGGGTCCCTGTACCGGGCCAAGTTACCAGAATTAAAGGGCAATAAAAAATAAATAAAAGGGAAGCGGTCAAAATCTAGATCAGTCTTTCGTCAATGATTCTCATACGTTAGTATAGGCCAGAGGTCGGTCACCTTTTGACAATAGTGTACCAAAGTAAGATTTCTAAGTCATTCAGCGTGCCAACAGTTTAAGACTCGTACTACTTTTATCTTGTAGAAGAGGCTTGAATAGCCATTTTTTTTTTGTTTGATTGTACTTGTGACATTGAAAATAGCTGGCGCGCGTACCTTAGGTGTGTCGATCCCTGGTAGAGGCAATATTAATAAGATTGTTAATTGTGTCAAGAAGTTGAGGTATATACACAAATAATCTCTTCACCAACAAAAGTTTTAGGAAACTATGACCAAAGCTCGACAGCAAGGGTGTGCAACATGCGGCCCGCGGGCCACAAAAGCCTTTTAGTGTGGCCCCCGAAGAGCTTCTAAAGGCATTTTTTTTAATTCGTTGCATTGATAATGCAAATTAATTTTCAGACTGTGTGGTCCGTCTTGTTTTATGAAAATTTCATATGCTGCCCAAAGTAGAAAAATGTTGCACACTCATGCTCTACAGCCTTAGTTTCTCTCCTTCTTGCAGCATTTTATCTTGCACCATTAGACTATACAAACCCAAAAGAAATGGGAACAGGAATTACAACGGATTTAGAAAACATGCCCCAGTTTTTTGTAACACTTATAATAAAAACTTGAAAATCCACACTGACACATAAGGAAAAAAAATCAGGTCGTATCAAATTGTAATTATAATTCAACCATAAGAGAAACTAGAAAACGTGTTATCTACAATCTATGAACTGAAGCCTTTAGAAACGACAATTAGAACGAGTGGGAAAACTTAAAATGTGTATTGTTGAATTTTTTTTTTTTTTACTGAAGATATCATTACTTCACTTGTTTATAAAATATGTGCCGCAGAGATAATAACACTTTTATTTACTAAGACAATTTCCCCCAACAAACTTTTTCGCAAGTGACAATCAGAAAAACTTGAACTAGTCAGGAAAAGCAACTTTACATCATATAAGAACATTTAATCAAATTGCAAGTATGTAAAGTACCTGTCAGACCAAACTGATCATTGGGCCGACCAAGTAGCGTTCATCAGTTTCTGTGGCAGTGGCATAGTGATATAATAATAAGAATGTGTATATAGGGCTTATCCCGTTGAGGACAGTTCTATGCGCTGACAACAGTTACAGACAGAATACAAACACGAAGAACAGACGTAAATGTATATATGTACGCATACTAGGGGATGTGTGGCCAGTACAGTGCCCAGCCATCTTTACTTAACCCCAACTAATGTCAGGTACCCATCAGAGCTGGGTAGACTCAGGGGCACCCACCAGGCCCGGGAACAAACCCTAGCCTTCACTAGGTTTCGAATCCAGGACCTTTCGGTGCGCCAGTCGCTGTGCCATAGAATAAATATTACAAGACTAGAATCTTATCACAGATAATGCCTCAATTATCTTCTCAACATAAAAGGAATACCTATATCATAAAGAATAAATCTAAACAGGAAACCTCGAAATAGTGTAGGACGCCATAATCTTCTTTTATATATCTTAAAGTACCTTTAACATACAATAAAGGCTGAAATCTAATCGTTAAACCTCGGAATAGCATAGGACTCAAATAGCTTCTGTATAAAAGGAGCGGCTGTAATCTGTAGGATAGAAAAGTATAACGCCAAATGCTGCGAGAAAAACAATTGGGTTTGGAGGTCTAATAATACACCCTGGTCTCCAAATATCATCAAAAAGTTTACACAGCGTGGGGGCTCGAAGACAATCGATCCTATAGGCATGATGTCGTGTAAATTACACCATGCGCTATTTTAAGACGACTTCGTGATGTGATCTAAGAACAAAAGGAAAAAGAAGGTTTTAAAAAAAAAAACTATTTATTTATAGAAGTTCAAAAAGTTGGAAGATGCGGTTTCTTAGATTGACTGTTTATCCAAGAATTTTAATTGTGGTCAGGTGTGTTAGATTATTAATTAACTCTGCTTAGGCAGGTAGTGTATTATCAAAGCATCGGCCTACACTATAATCATGTTAGGCTTTCGATAAAAATAAAAATCAAACATTTTTACTAGATTTGAACGATGGATATGACTTATGACGTCTGTACTCATAGTCCTCACTGTCGGCGAAGTGTAGAAACCACCAGTACGCTTGCATCAAGAGCATACCGGTGGGCTAATGCATAGGGGACAGCCCCTTTACAAGAGGCTATAAGCCTCGGTGGGGAGGAAATAATGTGCACAGCAGTCCCACCACAACTCCCGAAACTAAAAAATTCGATCGTCCCCATTATATATCAATAACAAGTCTAAAAATAAATATGTAAATAAATGTTACCTGCTGATTAAAATTGCACGAACTTTAGATTCAAAATTCAAACGAAAGCGAGAAAGAAATATTAAATGTCATTTTAAACAAAAATTTGGTGCAAGCTAGGATTTTATTCCCCGGACTTGTTGCTGTCCTAGAGTCTACCCAGCTCTGATGGATACCTGACAGTAGTAGGGGTAAAGTTAAGTAGTAAGTATGCCGTGGCCACATAAACTGGTCAACGCTGCTTCACCGGCCCTATGATCCGTTCGGTCCCAATGGTACTTTACTTTACCACACATGTAGCCAGCGGGTTGTGTGTTTAAAGAATTTGGCATTGACAATGCGTCTGCAAAATAGACTTTAAACAAAATTTAGATTAAAATTCTTCTTGTTCGTTTTTTGTGGCTCTCTAAACTCATGTAACGTTTATGTTTTTTTTCCAAATTATAAGTTTAAATGTAATCCTAGGATAAGCGTAGGAAGCAATAATCTTCTGTATAAAAGATTCGACTGAAACATATGCATGGTATCAATCAAATTCCTTTTAAGTCCTCAGACTATAATAAGATAGACAGCTTGCTCTATTTTTAGAGTTTGTATGTTCTTTTTCCGTGCGCATCCAATAACGCTGTCTTAAATGACTTATACGCTCCTACGTTTACCTAAATGTTTCCGCCATTTACAACTAATCTAAATTTTTCATTGACAAACTCATAGTGATTAAATAAAACGGAAGTATACAGTGCAAAAGGGAATCGGGAATTCCGAAATGAAGACGAGTCATCAAATAGAATAAATATTAAAGCAAGCGGTCAATCTTATTTCAGTCTTTGGTTAGACATAGCGCCTCGACAAAGTTTATCCACTCCTTCCAGGTCTTGAGACAGTCTCTTCATCTCTGCCACTGCATTCCCGCTTCTTTCAGTTGTATAACCAGCGTTCTCCTACGGGTGGTATTTGGCCGGCCTCTCTTCCTGGTTCCATGTATGTAAGATAAGATGAATATATTTGTTTCTCTTTTTTATGAATCTTCGTCTCGTCATGTTACAAAACATCTTCTGTATAGATATAACAAGATAAATATTCTTCTAGTTTAGGGGACGGCAACCTACGCAACACGTACCACACTTAGCACGCATAGCGAATTTCAATGGCACGCCGAAGACTCCCATAAAGTCAATTCAAGCACCTTCTACAAAAAAAAAATGAGTGCTAAAACGGGATGACACTTAAGCTTTTGGCACGCTTAATGAATTAGTAATCCTTATTTGGCACACTGTTATCAAAAGGTTGGCGATCCTTGTTCTAGTTCATCTTCATGACTCTATCAATTGATATTCCCCTTTTTTTTAAGACTGGAGATTGAATCATGTTCCCTGCACACCAACATCCTCCCCACAGTCCATAGGAATGATTTGTTATAACGGCAAAAAAAACATGATTTATTTCAGTGTTAAAGGAAACAGCAGCTCTTGGTATTCAACGGGAATTTCCCCAAATCGCTTGAAATTGATTTCATCACGCACGCAAGGAATATTTAATAACAATGTTTATGAGAAATACGATCTTCATTTCAAATGTATTGCTTTTTTATTTCTTCTTCTTCTTCTTGTGGTGTTCATTTCGACTTCTCGGTATCGTGTAATCAATATATATGATACAGAATTTCTTAACTCAAATCCATTTCTTTTTTTTTTTTTACTTAATGCTGTGTGATGACCTACATTAGAACTTAAACCGACTTTCATGTTGCCCGTATAAGAATATAATCTATTATCAAACCAGGATTAGTTATAGAGGGAGTAGATTAAACATCAAAAAGAAACACACGCCTTTAGTACGTGAAGAGAAGGGAGGCAAGTCTAAAAAAAAATAGAGTAATTTTGTAGCATTATTTTAATATGGACCATAGTTTATATGATGCAATACTGCAAATTGTGCAGCTGAACAAGTCTGCGCAATAAAGAACTTCACATTTTTTTTTATAAATGTCACTTTAAAATATTTGCTTTTAAAAGTATAAAAGAAAACTTTTCAAATATAAACAATGGCAGTAACACAATCTTATTAAAGACGATTCTATAAAGAAGATTATTGTGTCCTACGCTCATCCGTGGTCCGAGTCTAATCTTGCACCTTTTTTTTAAAAGTAGAAATTAGTTGAAAAATTCTTCTTTCTATTTATCTCTCTCTCTCTCTCTCTCTCTTTCTTTCCCTATCTCTCTGTCTCTATGCTTTGGTGATGTCGTTCTATTCATGTTTTTGATGTTGCCAGATGTTTTTTGGTGTTGTTTATTCCGACAAGTTAATTTCGTACGGAAATTCCGCGTTGTGTTCTCACATTTAAATTCATTTCCTGTTTGTGTCCACACTCACCATACCACACAAACACTCTTACACGCACATACACACACATACACACATCCTACACAAGAGATCATTTTAATAATGCCAATTACTTTTTTATATTTTTTGTTATTTTTCAAAAGCATGGTTAGCTAGACTAATTGGCAGGAGAAAAAAATATAGGATAATAACATTAATACTGAGCTTAAGGAACTGCGATTATATTACAGACATGATTAGAGAGAGAGTAAGAGAGAGAGAGAGCAGGGAGCAATCAATCCAAATAGAGGGATAGATCAGAAAAATAAAACTTAGAGATTTCTATTTAAAGAGAAAAGAAAGTCAAAGAAAAATAAATGAAATATTAGAGAGAGAGACAGAGAGAGAGAGAGAGAGAGAGAGAGATAAAATAAAATGAAGAAACCACACAAGAAAGAAAATCTATGATACAGAAGTATTGCAAGCCAAAATTATCCTACCTACATTCTACATATCCCGTAGTCTGTTAGACCGTCGGGGCGCCACAGATGACATGTAAACCAGCCTCCTCCATTCCTCCCGTCTCTCAGCCGTTCTCATTACCTCGCACAGTTTTGTACCAGTCCATTCCCTGATATTATCTTCCCAACGTATCTTTGGTCTTCCTCTCTTTCTGCCTCCTCTGGTCGTACCCTGCAGGATGGTCTTTGCAAGACCGTTGGTTCTGGTGACGTGGCCATACCATTCCAGTTTTCTTTTTCTTGGCTATGGCCAGCAGGTCTTCATACTTTCCAATTTCCTGCTGTAAGCTTATTCGTTTTCGTACCTGTTCGTTGAAGATATGGTCTTTGTAAAAGATACCGAGCAGGGACACGAAGCATCTCATTTCCATGGCGTTTATCTTATTTTCCAGCCCAGCTGTTAGTGTCCATGACTCGCAAGCATATTAGAAAATGGAGAGGACCAGTGAGCGCATCAGCCTGATTTTGGTGCTGAGGGCTAAGTTCTTGTCTTTCCATATTGTCTTGAGCATCTTTAGTGATGCTGTTGTCTGGGCAATCCTGGACATTACTTCTGGTTTGGAGCCCTCTTCGGATACAATAGCTCCTAGGTACTTGAAGCTGCTAACTGTTTCTAAACTCTGCCCACCAATCTTGATCTGCTTGGTGATGCCGCTGGTGTTACTAGTCATTAATTTAGTTTTTTCGGCACTGATTTGCATGCCATAGGATGCGGAAGTTTTGTTCAGTCGCTCCACTAGATTGGCTAATTCTTACTCTCTCCCGGCGAGTCCATCTATATCATCTGCGAATCGAAAGTTGGTGATCCTTCTGCCATTTATGCTGATTGTCCCTTCATGATCCTCTAGTGCATAGGTTCTCAACCTTTTTCGGCTCACCGCCCCCTTTTAATTTTTTTTTCCGCTCACCGCCCCCCAACTGAATTTTAGCGGAAACATTTGTTAATTAAAGGGAGATGATTAACCCTTTTCATTTGAGGTAATATTTCAATTTGTTTAACTTTTATAAAAAAAACTGAATGGCTTGCATTTATAACTTTAAAATGATATGATAGAACTGTAAAAATTATTTGAAAATTGTATAAATATTATATGACTAAAGAATTTATATGAATATTTTCAAGCATATTAATAACTACCCAGTTTGTAGGCCTATAATTACTACGTATCTATACCGCTCAGCTATTGTGGTTACCTCCTTACAAAGGATTCCAACGCATTAAAGGATATCTCGGTAATATTAGCTTATGTTAAGGCGACAGTCCGGTGAATCAACCATTAGACGAGACGGCCGCATAACATATTTGCCAAGTACTAACCCCCCCCCCTACTTCATCGAAAAGTCATTGCGATTCTTATTTGTTCAATAATATGTATGACTACTGTTGGGGGATATCAGATATTTAGTAGCACTTGCGTTTACATCACATTTCATCCAAAAACTAATAGATTCAAATAGCTGAGTTGTTGAAATTATAGCAGGTACGTATGTACCGCCCACTTGCCCTTCATCGCCCCCCAATCGCCCCCGGGAGTGTTATCGCCCCCCTAAAGCTTCTCATCGCCCCCTGGGGGGCGATATCGCCCCCGTTGAGAACCTATGCTCTAGTGCATCTGACATGATTCTCTCCAGGAAAATGTTGAACAGTGTTGGCGAAAGCAAGCATCCTTGTCGTACTCCAACGGTAGTCCTAAACCAATCTCCAATGTTGTTGCTGAAGAAGACTGCACTGGTGGCCCTGCCATAGAGGCTACGTATCAGCATTGTCAGGTTGTCATTAATGTTGTAATGTTTCATGGTTGCCCATAGAGCTGCGTGCCAGACCCTGTCGAATGCTTTTTTAAAATCAACAAATATAATAAATATGGTACAAGTTTTGTTGATGTTGCGCGTGCCTCTCATAGAGTATTCGCAGGTTAAAGATCTGCTCTGTGGTACTAAGTCCCTGCCTGAAGCCTGCCTGCTCTTCCGCCATGATTCTTTCAGCATAAGGTCTGAGTCGGCTTAAAATTATTTTAAGCATGACCTTGCTTGGGTGGCTTATTAGGCTGATGGTGCGGTAGTTCTGGCATTGCTGAAGGTTGCCTTTCTTGGGGAGGGTGATGATGATCGACTGGGTCCATGGTTTAGGCCAGTCTCCAGTTATCCATATTTTATTGCAAATGTTCAATAAGACATTTACCATGGCTTCCCCTCCTGCTTTCACCAACTCAGCAGGGATGTTATCCACTCCTGCAGCTTTTCCTTTTTGAAGTTCTTGGACTGCTGCTTCCACTTCTGTACGGAGAATAGGATAATTGTCATTGTCTGTGGCTGGAGGGACGTTTAGTATATCTGGATCTATAGTGATATTGTCATTATACACTATACAAGTATGATAAAGAGTTCATACAAGTATGATAGATAGAGTTCATAAGAAAGAAATGGTAAAGTAATATCACATACAATAGAGACTTAAAATTAGATAAAGAAGGAGTATAATAGAGAGCTAAAGTAAGATAATAAAAAAAAAGTTCAAGTATGATAAAGAAATTTAAAACAGAGAAGATAAATGTAAATATAAACTTGACTTATAAGTTTACAGACGTTCCTACTAGATTCTAGATAGAAGATATTACGTCCACTGGGCCCAAAACTCCTTCACGGTGGCAGGAATAAAACCAGGGTCGTTTAGTTGACAGTCCGGTGAACCAACCGCTGGACCTGCGGACATCTATGAAAGTTAGAGAAACCATACAAGAGAAAAATTGAAAATTAGACATACAAATCATGTAAGAAAGAGCTTCAGTTAATAGGTAAACCCTGCAAGAGAGTAAAAACCAGATAAACATCTAGATATTTGTATGATTAACAATTTGTCAAAAAGGAAGGTTTACATTTCCTGCCTTCCATTTTAAATTATCAACCACAGGAAGAGGCGAGGAATTAACAAGGGAATTCAACGACCGACTTTCAGCGGCCAGTATTCCTGAGTTTGATATTCTGATTCCTGGCAATTAATCCTATGTTTAGATTTTAGATGGTGCGCCAGATGTTCAAGGCGTAAACATGCATACGTGCCGCGAACACAAAAAAAAAAATAATAAAAGAAACCGGAATGTCTAGGAGGAGGAAAAAGACATAAAAAAGCAATTTTTTTATAAATATGCGTTTGCATGAAAGACCAATTTGTCTAGCGGCAGGGTGTTGTAATACAATCATCTAGTTCAAACCCGAGTTATCCGGGATCTCTTCTTCTTCTTCGTGGTCAAATTATTCTACCTATTCTTGTATATACTTTAAATCCTATGAGGTGAGGAGAAAAGACGCAGGGGATTTGCGGTCGCCACATAATGCTCTAGTATGCAATGTTTAACAATACTCGTGAACTTAAAACACATAGTGGTTCAGATCTCTGATGCTGCTGAAGTACAAAGTCACTATCTGAATTTTGTTAACATATTAACTACAATTTCTTCAAAGAAATGTAAACGCTATACAATGTTTTGGGCATTGCAAAAAAGATCTAGTCTAAATATATAAAAATGGATGGAAGCTTATTATACAGTATAACTTAAGTACCTACAAGAAGGTGAGAAAGGTTCCGATAGCTGGAAATACCCATCACATAGAACCACTGGTGAGGTTGCGATTGATATTGCGTTAACATCCGCGAAGAGATCAATTGAAGTTGGCCTTAATAGATTGCCAGAGTACACACACCCTAGAGCAGCGATGGCGAACCTATGGTACGCGTGCCACAGCTGGCACGCAGAGCCATTTCTGTGGGCACGCGAGCATTTACCAAAAATGGAACATCTAAGTTATGGTATTTGGTTTTACTTGCTGTGTTGGCACGTTGAAAGAAATAAGTTGGTCTTGTATTGTACTTTGGGCACGCGGCCTCAAAAAGGTTCGCCATCACTGCCCTAGAACATGGGTCGTAAACCTAAGGCAAGCGTGCCAGGCTTTGCAGGGAGAGCTATTTTTTAAATGGCACGCTGATGACTCTCCCTTCTCCCCAAACCCCCCCCCTCCCCCGCCGAACAAAAAAGGCTTTTCAAGTGTCTCATACACATGATTTCTCGTTTTGTGCAGGTTGACTTTTAAGCTGTTGGTTCACTGAAAGAGTTAGAAATTCTAATTTGGCACACTATTATCAAAATGGTTGCCGACTACTGTCCTAGAATAACCATAAATTTGAGACCAAGGAAAGGTAAAAGCGGCGTTAAATAAAAGTCCCCAACAATAAATGTAAGAGTCAAGAAGCAAATACAAACCCGAAAAGAAATTGGTGTCAATTGGGAATGAAGATGTCCAGCAGAGAATAATGGAGAAGAGTGGCTGCTTGGTGCGACTGCTTACGCGTAATAGACTAGAATTCAGCGCTCAGCAACCTACGGCACGCGTGCCAAACGTGGCACGCAGAACAATCTTTTTCAATGGCACTCGGAAGAACCCCGAAAAGGCACCTCTATAAGAAAATATATGCTAGAGCAGTATGAATTTTAGGCGGTTGGCACGCTTAATGAATTAAGAATCCTAAAATGGCACATTATTGTTAAGGTTGAGACCCCATGGACTAGATGATTTACTTATTCAAAACATTTGGACATTCTATTTTAAAGTATACAATTTATCATATATTCTAAATGACATCTTAGAAGTGTTCTGACCAATTGTCATGAACATGCAACATGGCTGTATCGTGTCACCATTGCTTGTGACCTGGTCTCATTTCTGTTCGTTGTTACATGTCATTATTGCTGTCACCTATGCTGTTTTTCTTGTCCTGTCATCATTGATGTTCGTCATAACCTATCACCATTGCCACACCTTGTGACATGTCAAATTGTATGTCATCTATTACCTGTCTCCACTGTTGTTCCTCGTGACCTGCCCCTATTGCTATTCTTAGCTATTTGTCAACTTCGCTGTTATTTGTAGCATCTAACTATTGATGCTATATTTGACCTGTCACCATTGCTTTACTTCGTGACCTGCCATTATTGCTGTTCTATGCATCCTGTTACCAAGTCTGTCCTGGTTGTTGTTTTTTGCGACCCGCTATCCTTGCTGTTTGCTGAGACCTGTCACCAATGTCATTCTTTGTAAATTGTCACTGTCTTTGATGTGACCATTACATCTCTTTGTAAAGTTAGATTTAAAACACACACACGCACAAAAACAAAGAACGAAACCAAAAAGAAAAACTTAATAAATTACTCAGTGCAGTGTTCGTGCATTTTTTGGCGGAAACAGGAAACTGGTCTAGAATAACGACATCATTAATATCACGTTCGAGATATTGGGCATAGAGATGAATGCATAGAAAGATTTAGGCCATGCCACTAGAGAAGAGGGAATATAAGGACAACAGATTACAACAACTTAGTCTTAATACCATGCCGGAAATACTGTGATAGAATGGACAGAATGTCTGCGAGAGCTTCACATAAATTTGTAATTAATTTCAAAGTATTTTCGTGTGCAAATACATTAAATAAATAGAACATTTTTTTTTAAACTTTGCTTGCGATTACACAAATAAATAACACTTAATATTGCATTATAAAGATTTAAAAGTACATACAAAATCGAAAACTTTTTTTTGTATAAGAAATCTCACATTCTGTTATATATCTGTGGAATGACTTCAAAGGCTCGCTATAGTCCTATTAATGGCTTTCCTTTAATTAAAAAAGTTTCACTATAAAACTAATTTGCTCAAATTTCTTTACATACTTTATTATGGTGCTAATACATTTAAATTATTTCTAGACACAGTTTAATGATGTTACTAAATAATTTATATTTTTTTACTTACCATTTCCTATGATGGCACTAAAAAAATATTTCTTCCACACAGGTTTATGATGGTACTAATCAATTAAAATTTCTTCCACACAGGTTTATGATGGTACTAATCAATTAAAATTTCTTCCACACAGGTTTATGATGGTTCTAATCAAATTAAAATTTCTTCCACACAGGTAAATGATGGTACTAATCAAATTTAAATTTCTTCCACACAGGTTTATGATGGTACTAATTAAATTAAAATTTCTTCCACACAGGTTTATGATGGTACTAATCAAATTAAAATTTCTTCCACAAAGGTTTATGATGGTACTAATTAAATTAAAATTTCTTCCACACAGGTTTATGATGGTACTAATCAAATTAAAATTTCTTCCACACAGGTTTATGATGGTACTAATTAAATTAAAATTTCTTCCACACAGGTTTATGATGGTACTAATTAAATTAAAATTTCTTCCACACAGGTTTATGATGGTACTAATTAAATTAAAATTTCTTCCACACAGGTTTATGATGGTACTGATCTGCCTAATCTTCAGTGTTTTGTCTACCATAGAGCAATACAATGCTTTCGCAAACCAGACATTGTTCTATATGGTAAGTTGGGATTTGTCTACTCTACAATTTGCATCTCCTTTAATCTTGATACTCCTACGGGCAGCTTCAATATTTAAGATGGTAGAACGTTCTTAAATTAGCTAAAATTTGTAATTCTGTTTTTGCTTTTTTTTTTTTTACGCCTGTTGGTAGCAACCTTTTTTATGGTTCAAATGTTGTAATAGTACATACCACACAATGCTCTGGTCTGTGAGGAAAGTGATTTTTATTATCCATTTCATATTACTTGTATAAAGCACTTCACCGAATCTCTCTCTTAAAAGTCAATCAATACAAATATTCAACGCAAATCAAAGCGATTGATTCATGAGTTTAGCTCAACTAGTCCAGTCAGTCATTAAACACTAAACTTCAGTCAAACACAAGGGAAAAATAATGTATATTATGTGTCAATGAGCTTCAGTACATACATAGTAACACAGTCACATATACAGTTAAAGTTTAAAAGTCAATTTTAATGTGACAAAGGAATTTAGGACTACATGCTTATAATAAATTACAGGCTAGTTTAAAAAAAAAAACTATATCAATAGTTGGCGAAACATATACATTTATTATACATCTATATAATTCCCACACTCCAGTTTCAAATTAAAAAAATAGCATAAAATTATCTACAGAAACAATGCACAACTTTTTATTATTTTATTTTCCTAAATTCTGTGCCCCTCCTCTTTTCCTATTCCCTCAAACAACGTCGAATCTGAACGACCCATATATTTATTTCTTTATGCAGGAAATCGTTTTGGTTGTTTTCTTCGGATTGGAGTACGTCATACGTCTTTGGTCTGCCGGATGTCGGAGCAAGTACATGGGTTTCCGTGGCCGGATACGCTTTGCTAGAAAACCCATCTCCATCATAGGTAGGCCGCAAACTGTTGTAGACTGTTTGACTATTGAAACTAGGGCTGGGTTATTTACCATTAGCAGAATGACAACGTACTCAAAGGCTATCAATAAAAAGTGGGGCAACTCAGCCATTTTTCATAGCATACATTTACCTCAATCAACTGCTCATTAACACCCAAAACTGCTAAGAAGGTGCAGTTGAACCAGTATCAGCAAATAGAGAATTGAAACATTGAATTACAAAACATTATACTATACAACTTGTAGTATTACACACTCAACAAAAGTAAGAGACAACTTTCAAATATATAAAACTTGTAGTATAAAACCAAATGCGATATTATGTAGAATTCATTAGCCTATATAAGCAGTGTAAGTGGCATTAAAATCGTTTAAATTCATTGGAATCGGACGCACGTGTCACTAAATGTCACAATCTCGTCCCGGGTCCATCAACATCTGTTCATCGTCTGCTCATATCGTATGCTGTTATTCGCCTAACCCCTCTATATCGTCTGCTGTTAATCGTCTTCTGTTTATTGTCTGCTATTCTTCGTCTGCTGTTTATTGTCTGCTGTTTATCGTCTTCTGCTTATCGACTGCTGTTCAAAGTCTGCTGTTTATTGTTTGCTGTTTATCGTTGCTCTTTAACGCCTTCTGTTAATCGTTTGCTGGCTGTTTATTGTCTTCTGTTTATCGTCTGCTGTTTATTGTCTGCTGTTTATTGTCTTCTGATTATCGTCAGCTGTTTATTGTCTGCTGTTTATCGTCTGCTATTCATCATTTGCTTTGTTCCATATTTACTTGCTCTGTCTCTCTCTCTCTCTCTCTCTCTCTCTCTCTCTCTCTCACATATACGCACACTACATCTCTTATCCAGGATTGTACAACATTTTTTGTGGTTGGTCCATTTAAGGAGTTTGGTATAACAAGATGGGCCACACTTTCTGAAAATTTAATTATAATTAATAATATAATTAGTTTTAAAAAATATAGCTAGAAGCTACGGGCCCACTTAGGAGCATGGAAGGTCTGCTTGTGGCCCGCTGCTCGCCTGTTGCACACCCTCCCTTTATTTTACTCTCCACTTACTAGTTCGCCTTCACTCTCTCTCTCTTTCTCTCTCTCTCTCTCACTCTCCCTCTCTCTCTCTTTCTCTCTCTCTCTCTCTCACTCTCCCTCTCTCTCTCTCTCACTCTCCCTCTCTCTCTCTCTCTCTCTC